>JAQQSK010006847.1:0-14245 GCA_028658325.1 Potorous gilbertii
GTTTTCTTCTTCGTCAGAGACGAATGGCGCCATCATCTGATCAAGAAAATAACCTTCTATGGTCTTAGTTATTTTCCCTTTTCTGGGCATTTTCCCAGCCAGGTACTTGACTTCTGAGAGTCCTCTCCACCCTGGCCTAGGTCTGCCCAGCTAGTGCTTGGGGTCTGAGATTCAAATGCTCCCAGCCAGTTACTTGACTTCTGAGAGTCCTCTCCACCCCTGGCCTAGATCCGCTCAGCTAGTGCTTGGGGTCTGAGATTCAAATGCTGCCCCCCAGCCTCAGGGCTTTCTGCGGCAGGCCTGGCTGCTATTCAATGGGAGCTTATCTGCTGGTGCTCAGGTCGGGGCAGGGCCGCCTCCCAGGCCCAGTTCCCTCATGGGGTTTATGCAGAGACCTTCCGTAATGGAGCTGTTGCCTAGCTCCTGCCTGTTCTGGGAGCCTCTGGCCGCCTGCTGCCACTGCCACTGCCTCTGCCACTGCCTCCCGAGGGGGCCTGAGTCCTGGAAACACCCCGCTCCCCTCTCAGCCCGTCTCTCTCACTGACCTGCGAGTCCGTGGTTGGAGGGACCTTCGCGGCCGCTAGAGATTCCGTCCCTGATGCCTGCTTGGATCTGCTCGCTCCTCTCAGTGCCGCGTGGCCAGGGCAGGGCAGGGGAGGGCTCCGCTCCCGTCCGGGGTGCGATGGAGCATTGGGGTCCGTTTTTCAGGGCTCTCTGGAACGGAAATCTCCTTCACTGTGTTGCTGTGCGGCTTCCACTGTTCCAGAATTTGTTGGGAGTTCTTTTTAGAGGAAATCCATGGGCTGTGGGTTCGGAGCTACCAAATGTGTGTCTTTCTACTCCGCCATCTTGGCTCCGCCCCCCTATTTCCTGATTTTTAAAGTTGAGTTCTCCTACTGGAGCACAGGGCAGGGAAACTGACTGGTAAACTATTCCTTGCTATCTTAGTGTGCTTATAGCATCACTCTTTATATCTAAGCTTGTTGTGCTGGGACACTGGGGCCTAGTCACTGGCTTTGTGTGCTGGGGCCTCATGTATCAGCAGCTGGCGGCTGTAGAGGTCTGGTAGCTTACCTGGTGCTGGGATAGGGTCAACAGTATTGGAGCTCTTGGGGTGGGAGTAGTAGATCTGGCCTCTGGAGGATGCCTGCTCACCTGGGCTTTGCACTCAAATGTTTGGCTACTGACAAATATCTGCCAGGCTATAGCTGTGCTTCCTGGAGTTGTGTGGAAGCACCAGGAGACTTGGCTGTGCACATGGTACACAGGAGAATGCACATAGTGGTTTTCCAAGCTGGTGTCTACTGGTTCCCCTACCTGTGCTGAGACATTTGCTGGGGGGGGTGGGGGAGGGATCCTGGCATTGGTGCTTTGCCTGCATTATCACCCTGGGGCTCAGGATCTCTCTGTGGTTTGCTGACGTGGGGTTTGTTGCTGACTTTCTGGCTACTGTTCTATAGTGCTCTACCTTTCCTGTTAATCCCCCAAGCTTTCTGGGCCACAAGACTGCAACATCCCATCTTTCTGCTGGCTTGACTGTTCCATCATTTTTCCTAGGGCTATATCTTCTGGGCTTTCAGAGGTCAATAAGGGAGGGTGTGAGCACCTTTTTATTCCTCCATCTTGGCTTCCAGAAGCCTCAGAGGCCATTTGCATTGTATTGGAGAGTATGTAGGGGTGAGTAAAGCATAAGAAGACTGGAAAGCTAGAAAAGTGCAAGGTAGGCTTTGAAGCCAAATAGAGGATTTGATATTTGATCTTGGAGGAAATAGGGAGTCACTGGAGTTTATCGAATGGGGAAATGTCATGGTCAGACCTATGCTTTAGGAAGATTACTTTGATAGATGGAATGGAGTAGGGAGACCCACCAGCAGGCCATTGCAATAGTCTAGAAATGAGGTGATGAGGTCTTGCACTAAGATGATGGCAGTGTCAGAATAGAAAAGGGAGTGATGTGAAATGCTGTCGAAGTAGAAATGACAGGACATGATGACTGGATATGACGGTAAGAGAGTTAGAAGTTGAAGATGATACCTAGTTTGAGAGCCAAGGATAGTAGTGTCCTTGACAGTAATAGGAAAGTTAGGAAAGGGAGGATTTTGGGGGAACGATAATGAGCTCAATTTTGGACATGTTGAGTTTAAGATGTCTATAGGACATCCACTTTGAGATGTCCAAAAGGTAGTTGGAAATGTGGGTCTGGAGGTAGCAGAGGGGTTAGGGCTAGAGAATAGATTTGAGAATCATCAGTATAGAAGTAGTGGTTGAATCCATAGGAGTTGATGAGAGCACCATGTGAAATAGTGCATAGGGAGAAGAGAAAATGGACCAGGATAGAGCCTTGGGGACCTCCATGTTTGTAGATGTGACTGGATGAAGATCCAGCAAAGCAGACTGAGAAGGAGCAGTCAGACAGGTAGAGGAGAGAGCAGTGACGTGGACGTGGGGCAGGGAGGAGGGATGGAGAATGAATTTGAAGTTAAGGGTTCAGTATTACTGGAATGGGGAGAGTATGACCTGTGGGAGTTTTTAGTCATTGAGGAATAAGTTCAGGGACATTATCACCATTCCTGGGGGTTTGGGTTTCAGCGGGGAGTCTTTTCAAGACCTTTGGTGAGGGTCTATAGTGGAAAATGCTGAAGGAGTAGTGTTTTTTTTCTCCTTGCCTGGGTGTGATGGAATGGCATTTCTTAGTTTACTCCTATCATCTCCCTCTGCACCTCTTCACATCCTTGTTGAGAGCAGAGGCTTTTTTTTTTGTCCTTTCTTTGCATCCCCACCACTTAGCACCGTGCCTGGCACATAGATGCTTGATAAATGCTTGTCTGCTTGACTTTATTGAAGTTCCTTTCAGCTCAAAAGTCTATGATCATAAGCTACTACCACACTTGTGGTATCCGATAAGAGCTAGCATTTGTATAGACCTAAGTTTCTCAGAGTGTTTTATAAACATTATCCTAATTGATCCTTACAAGAACTCTTGGAGGGAAGGACTCCAGATGAGGCAGTTGAGCTAGGTTGAGGTTAAAGACTTGCCCAGGATCCCACAGCTAGTAAGTGTCTGAGGGTGGGTGTGACATCAGGCCCGACACTGTCCTTTGTACCATCTTTCTGCCTGAGGAGAGACAAGAAAGACAAGGACAACGGAAAACCACAAACTAATCAACGAGTAAGCATTTATTAAGGACTTTCTATCTGTCAGGAGCTGTTCTAAGCAAAGGGGATATGAAGAAAAATGTGAAATCATTCCTGCCAATAAGGTCCTTAAATTCTAATGGGAGAGAGAGAATATAACTATGTAGGTACATATGAAGTACCTACAAAATAGATATAAATATTACAAATATTACCCAGAAATTTAAAATCTCTTCCTTGAAAACAGAAATCTGTCATTTATCCTTGTATCTTCCCTAGTGGCCAATGTAAGGCCTTAGTAGATAAGTAATATATATTTCATTTGTTAAATTTGTTAAATTTTGTTAACATTTGTTAACAATTAAATTAAATTTTGTTTGTTAAATTGGTTTTGTTAAATTAAACAGTCTTTTACCTGCATTACTAACTAGTAGCAAATAGCTGGCTTTGAACTATCTCCTTTTATTTCTCTTACTCACTTCAAAGTGAAGAGCTATGATGCAGCACAGAAACAAGCATCCCCAAAAATGGTTTTTAATCTGCTGATAAAAATCTTACTAATTAGCAGCAAAATGGCCAAAAGATAGGCAGCAGGTAAGCTCTTGGATTATTAATGGTTGAGTGTAATCTTGTTGGAAATTGTGGTACACAATTTCTTGAACTGTTTTTCATTCGATGGTTGTCTTCCTTTATTTGGTACTACAGAAAACCATTGCTATAAATATTTTGATGTTTATGGGACCCATTGGGGTACTTGCCTAACAGCAAGAGCTTTGGTCATAGATATTTTATTCGCTTTCTTGGAATAATTGCAAATTACTTTCCAGAAGGATTAGAATACTTCATAGTTTTACCAACAGTGCATGACTATGCCTCTTTTTCTGTAACTGTTCTGATATTAGCTCTTCCTCTTTTTATCACAGACGTTTTGTTGTCATTATAAAACTTAAGATTTTAAAACAGAAGGTAGTGGGTAGTGAAGGGAAGGGCAGATAAATAGTCTAGACCAGTTAATATATTCATTGTTTCATGTCCTAATAAGCTTTGTTTCTTGTCTTCCAAGGAATCATCTGTTGCAGTTCACCCTAGATTCACCACCAATATCTCCTTTACCTTCCTGTACAAAGACTATTTCTGGCAAAATCCAAGTTCCTAAAGAGCACATGCGTTCTTCCTTAAGACAAGAAAGCAGAATGATGGATTCTTACTTGGTAAAAGAAATTCGTTCTTCTATAAAAACACCAGAGAAGCCAAAGAGAGTCAAAGAAGGCAAAATCAATCCTATAGGAAAAAAGCACTGCAGTTCTGCAGAGATAAAGGGGCCATCAAGTGAAGAAAGGGAGGCTCAAAGGTCCACCTCTGTTAATGGCTCTGAGAAACCCTCTACATCAGCTTTTAAGGAAGTTCCTAAAGGTAGGAGACTGTTTTCTTGTATTTCTCCTTTATAAAAAAAAGTCACTAAGCCCAAGCGGCCCAATGCTCTAGACTTAGGTCTGATTATTGTACCTGTGTTCTTGATCCAATTAGAATTCCAGTACACTCTGCTGAACTTAGCCCAGCTGGAAAGTTCTATAGCTTTGGAGTGACAGAACTGCTGGCCTTCTTTTGGTCTGCCCTGGAGTTCCTGTCCTGCTTATTCCACTGCAGGCTTCAGACTGGGCTTGAGGGTGTAATTGAGACTCTCCTCTGCTCTTGGCCCTATTGCTACTAGCTTCTGAACATTCTCTTTGCTTATAGTTCATAGCCTGGGTTTTGTGGCTTCTTTGTTTTAAAAATTACTTAATTAGTATTTTATTTTTTCCCCAATTACATGTCAAAACAATTTTTAACATTCTTTTCTAAAATTTTGAGTTTAAAAATGTGAACCAAATTCTCTCCCCACTCCCTTATGAGAAGGCAAGCAATTTAATATAGGTTATACATGTGTGGTCATACAAAACATTTCCATGTTAGTCATGTTGTGAAAGAAAACACAGAAAAAAACTCAAGAAAAATAAAGTGAAAAAGGCATGCTTCTATCTGCATCGAGATTCCATCAGTTCTTTCTCTGGAGATGGATAGCATTTTTTATCATAAGTCCTTTGGAATTGTCTTGGATCATTGTATTATTGAGAATAGTTAAGTCATTCATAGATGATCATTGTACAGTATTGCTGTTACTATGTACAGTTATCTCCTGGTTCTGCTCATTTTACTTTTTATCAGTTCATAAGTGTTTCCAGGTTTCTCCGAGAGCATCCTGCTAGTCATTTCTCACATCTGTCATTAGCACTATAGTGTTTATAGCACAATCAACACCACAACTTGTTCAACTATTTCCCAATTGACTGACATCTCCTCAATTTCAAATTGTTTGTGCCCTCTTTGGAAGGCTACCCTTAAGTTTGGTCTGCCCTGGATATTTGATTCAGAAGAGGGTAGTTAGTGATAAATCTACCACTTGGCTCTTGTTTTTGTACCCTGCACAAAGTCAAGCTCTTCTCTGCTGAATGGGATACCTCTTCTTACCCTGGTACCCAGCCTCTGCAGCACGAGAATGCTTAGTGTTGCTAGTCCCCAGACCTCTCTGTCTACCTCCTTTTTCTGACTTGGGCTGGAAAAATGACATATTTTTTTTCTTGGATTTCCTTATCAGGATTTGGTCTGGTGTGTTTTTTCTATTTGTGTAGAAGAGTTATGGAGTGGAGCTTGGTTGCACTTCTCCTTGATGCTCTGCCATCTTAGCTCCACCTGAAATTGCCTGTAGTCTGACATATGCTTATAATTATGGATTAGGGATGGAAGAATTGGGTAATAGGATTTGATAATAGTGTTGTCTAGTCTAACAGATTTCTGAGAGTTAGTTTGTTATGTAATCTACTTCCAGCATACGTGAATTTATAGTGACGTCTTCACAAAACAGTTGTATGTACCTTAGATAAAGGAGGTCTACCCAAAGGATTTACCTAATAGGGGAAAGCCCCCAGCTAATTCTCAGTATTTTACTTCATGCTTGGTATTCTTAGCTTAGGATCCTCCAGATTTCCTGACATCTTTTCTCACTTTGTTTTCCTCACACTCCACAGACTTTCTGCTTTGTTTTTTGAAGAGTGTTAATGACCTACCTTAGAGTGTGCTTTATTGTTATTGTTAGCACTTTTTACTTATTTTTTTCTGTATCGAAAATGGGCAAATTGATTTTTTTCCTTCTCTGCAAATAACATGTGTATTTTTAAATGCAGTGGAATGTCCTGTTTGCAATGTGAGCATCCCTGAGACCTACATAAATAAGCATTTAGATAACTGCTTGTCACGGGAGGACAAAAAAGAGAGCCTTAGAAGGTGAGTAACTTATAATGCAACTTATGGATAGATGAAACTTTTTGGCTCTCTTGTTTTATATATTGATTGTTTGAATTCAGCTTTCCTATTGCCCTGTCAGTAATGTCTCGTTTTTCTTTATTTCTCATTTTTTCTTAACTCTTAAGTCTACTATTAGAACAGTTAACAGGATTTGACCTAACTAGAAAATCTGTTGTTTTGGAAGTAGATTATTTCTTCCTAAATTTTTTCTTCATTATTTTCAAAATTGCTGTTAAGTTCCAACTCTCCTAGATGTCTCCTAATAGCAGTATTGTTTCTGTTGTCTGCCAAGAGCTTCAAAAATTTTTAATGTGCTGATTTTTAGCAAGACCTTTAAATCTTTTTGTCTTATAAGGCATTAGGTGAATGGATGTCTTAGCATTTTTAATTTTAAAGAATTGGTTTTTTTTCATTTCTACTTCTTAACCAAATATTAAAGAAATGCAAGCATACTTGCTTAGTTTCAGCTGATATGCCAACTTGCTAAATATTCACCGTCTCTGTGCTCACTGAATTTAGTTTTATATTAGATTTGTCCTCACTGAGGATATTCCAGATTAAGCATGGTATTCCCTAGTAGTCATTTGACTACTGTTGATGTACCAGTTGATAAATGAAATGTTATAGTTAGCATCATTTTCTTTTCTTTCTTTTTTTTTAAACCAATTTGCTACCTAAATCTTTAATATTTTGGTCAAATTTTTTAGGTGCTCAGACCTTTAGGTGCTATCAGTAGTAAGGATTTTTATAGACAAACAGTTTTGGGAAGATCAGATGAGATAATATATGTAAAACATTTTGTGAACTTAAATAAAACCTTATAAAAATGCCAGTTATTTTTTATTCTGTAAGAAATATAGGCCTGTTTTAAAAAATCAACCTCAGGAATATCACACATTAAATCCAAAAGTTAAGCCATGTACTTATCCTTTGATTTGTTATATCATTATTTTGAAGATGTAATTTTAGTCTCAAATGTGGTTTTTCTTTAATGGTTTGTTAGACTATTTCAATTGGTTGGTTTAATAGTCTGTTTAATTTTCTGTGTTTCATCTAAGTAACAACCAAGTGTAGTGGATAGAGAGCCAACTATATATGTTTTGTCTGTGTGTAGATATTTACTTTTGGTTACTTGCATTAGAATGTGAACTCCTTGAGGACAGAGAAAACATGTTTGTCTTTCTTTGTATCCCCAGTACTTGGCACAGTGTCTGGCACATAAGTCCTTAATAAATGCTTGTTGATAGAGTGACTGACTTGGGAGACAGGAAGGTTTTGGTTTGAGTCTCACTTCCAGCATAAATTGGTTTCATTGACTTAACCACTCAGTGCCTCTGGTAATTCTGTATGATAGGGCTTCTTAAACTTTTTTTGTGTCACGAACCCCAATGGCAGTATGGTGAAACCTATGGGACCCTTCTCAGAATAGTTTTTTAAAATAAATTTTTCTTGAGATATTTTGTTTTATGTCATCAGGATTTCTCCCAGAATCCCTGCCCTCCCCAAGAGTCATCTAATATAACAAATAATTTTCTTTAGAGAGAAAAAGGAAGGGAAAAAGAATCAGTGAAAGTGATAAATACATAGAAGAAAACCTGAAAACCATGCCCATGGACCTCCCATCTCCGCAAAAGAGTGTGATGGCAGTGTCTTCTCATTTATTTTTAGAGCTCTGCTTGTTCTTTCTAATTTTGCAATATTCATTTTTGATTGTTTGATGGTTCTTTCCATTTACATTATTTTCATTGTGCATGTTACTTTCTTGGTTCCACCTACTTCACTCTGCATCAGATCATGTAAATCTTTTCACCTTCTCTGTATTCATCATATTTGTAATTTCTTATAGCATAGTCAGTCACTAAGGGTTTATTAAGATATATATAAGATAAGAATAATTATTATTATTTTATGTTCCAGGCACAGTAATAGTCCACTGCATTCATGTATCATAATTTACTTAGCCATTCCTGAACTGATGTGTATCTATTTTGTTTCTAATTCTTTGCAACTCAAAAAATGTTATTATAAATATTATAAAATGTGTGAAAATTTCTTCTTATCAATGACCTCCTTGGAGGGTAAAATAGAATCTCTGGATCAAACGTCAGTCAGTAAGCATTTATTAACCTCCTGTTATATGCCAGGCACTGTGCTAAGGGCTGGACGTACAAAGAAAGGTGGAGCTCTCAATCTAATGTAGAAGGACAAACAGTATTTCCTGGGTAATTGGGATTAGTCTCAAAGGGAAGGCTCTGGCATTAAGAAGGACTATGAAAGATTTCTTGCAAAAGATGAGAACTTTAGCTAGGACTTGAAGGAAGCTAGAGAAGCTGGTTCTAATTCTGAGCTTTTTAGGCATGAAGGACAGCCAGTGAAAATGCTTGGAGTTAGTAGATAGAATGTTGTTTGTTAGGAATAGCAAGAAGGCCAGTGTCACCAAATAGCATAGTATGTGGATGAGAGTAAGGTGTAAGATGACTGGAAAGGTATGAAGAGGTCAGGTTATGAAAAGCCAAGCAGAAGTTTTGTTTTCAATTGTGAAGATAATAGGGAATCACTAGAATTTATTGAATGGAGTGGGAGATGATATCATCAGACCTTCGTTTTAGGATGATGAATCTGACAGTTGAGTTGGAGATGGATTACAGTAGGGAGAGATGCAGCAGGGAGAGCAGTCATTAGACTGGAGGTGATCAGGGAGTTGTGCTGTCAGAGGAGAGAATGAGATATATCTGTACAGGTAAAAATGACATGATGGCAATTGGTTGGATATGGGAGGTGAGAGAGTGAACAGTTGAGGATGATACTTATGTTTAGTAAGTCTGGGTGATTGGGAGGATGGCAGTACCCTCAACAGGAAGTTAGGATGGGATGAGCACTTAGGGGAAAAGATATTGAGTTCACTTCTGGAGATATTGACTTGAAGATGTTTATGGGACATTCAGTTCAAGCTTCGAGGCAGTTGGAAATGTTAAACTGGAAGCTGAGAAAAGGTTAATAATGCTAGACAGGTATATCTTAGAATTATCTGCATAGATAATGGAAATCATGGGAATTGATGAGATCAGCAAGTAAAATAATATAGAAGGAGAAGAAAGAAGGGTGCCCTGGAATAGAGTCTTGGGAGACAACCGAGTGGGTGTGTTCTAGAAGACCCAGCAAAGGAGAAGAAGCATGTTTTTCTCCATCTTTCTCTGACTCCTCTAAATACACATAAATACTCCAAGACTGAAATGAAAAAAAACCGGGTAGCCAAGAATGGAGTGGGTGAAAGAGTCTTGGTCTAGGCAAACATTTTGTTGTTTTTAATCTCAAGTAGATTGTGCGATGGTATGTAAGATGTGTAAAAGTATCATGGATCAGAAATTCTTAGACTGAGAAAGTCCTGTAACTTCAGTTTTCCATCTTCCCCTTAAGTATGTTTGGAATATAATCTGTTCTCCCAACTTAGGATAACTTTATGCTAAAATTGATCAGAATTTCTGAGTAGATCTCACACAACATTAAGGAACTGCTTTGTAACTGGACCTTTTTTTGGAAGGACTTGATCCTTTAGGATAATTTTTTGAATAGTTGGGAAATCTTTCTAAATGGTTTTAGTATAGTTTGGAATTTCCTCTGGTGGGTATTAGTAGATTGATTACGTATTTTTTATTTTGAGTAATAGGGTAAAAGGTAGTGCTGGGGTAAAAGTATCAGGATAAAAGTTTATGGAAGTGAATCATTTGGGCCCTAAGAGTCTCAAGGAAGTGACAATAGAACTTAGAGCTTGGATTAAGTAAAAATGATAAAATATTTGATATTATCTGTGAGGATGTGCATAGCATAGAATCATAGGAGAACTGACTATATCATTTATGAATTTGGTTACTTTGTGGGAGTCACTTAATTTCTCAAGCCTTAATTTCCCTTATAAATGGGAATTTCTACTTAAATCCTCTCACGTTATACTATGCTTGATGATGATCCTGGCTTCTAGAGAACTCTAGCAGTAGATTACAAGCTTTTAGGAATTCATTCCTTTGTTGATTTTTCTAATGAATTCTCTTACATCTGTTGACAACTTGTAGTACTAAGAGTTGAAAGTGGAGAAAACAGAATTTTGAGTTTTGAAAAAAAAAGCTTGATATCCCCTTTAATAATGATAACCAGTATTTATATAGTACTTTAAGGTTTGAAGAGTGGTTTACAAATATTAACTCATTTTATCCTAACAACAAAAGAGGGATAGATGCTCTTAAGATCTCTGTTTTGCAGATGAAGAAACTGAAGCAAATGAGATGTAAATGACTTGCCAAGGGTAACACATTTCACAGTTGTTGGAGGCCAGATTTGAATTGAGGTCTTTCTGACTGCAGGCCCAACACTGCCTTTAATATTTGGTGTTGTTTTTTGTTAGCTTTCTTTCCTGCAATTATTAGTGGTTAATCTTAGGTTTATTATGGAATCTCTGGTTCTACCCTCATGATGATCTTGATCATCTAACTATTCTCTCCTCCTAATGAGATCAGAACCTTTAAACTTGCGACCATTTATGCAACCTGGGCGTTTTGCTCTTGCTGCTTTTCAGTTGGCCCCTTCTGGAGACTCTGAGAGCTGGCAAAGAAGTGAAGCTTCCCTAGATCTGTCTTTTTGCTATTGGGAAATTAGAAATGGGGCCACTGATCTTGAATTCTTGATCAGTTAGTATCTGTTATATCCTTACTTTTAAACATATTCTTCTTTGCCATTGTTATACTTATTCTGATGTCAAAAACATTTTTGTACAGTTCTTACTACTGTCTTTAGTTAAAGGACTTCAAGATTAAACTGGGCAAATTCAATTACCTTTTAATTCTTTTACTCCTTTTTTTTCTACTTCTGACTGATTAACTCAAACTAATTTTGTTACAGGTCACCAAATTGCATTTATCTATGTATTGATTTGGCATCTTTCTTTTTAAAATGGTCTTGTTCGTTTCTAACTCTTAATCTTCTCTGCTCTGAATCTTGTTTAATGTTCTAGTTGGGTTGTTGTAGTTTTTCTTTTTTTCACTTGCTGGATCAGTCTCTTGCAAATTGTTACTGTTGTTGCTTGTTTGTTTTAGTTGTGTCGGACTCTTCATGATCCTATTAAGGGTTTTCTTGGCAAAGATACTGGAGTGGTTTGGCATTTCCTTCTCCAGCTCATTTTACAGATGAGTGAAGGGAGGTAAACAGGCTTAAGTGACTTGCCCAGGGTCACACAGCTTGTAAGTGTCTGAGGCCAGATTTGGACTCAGGGAGATGAGTTTTCCTGACTTTGGCCCCTGGCACTCTATCCACTGTGCCACCTGACTGCAAATTAGGACAATATTTTTAGGTATTATGCTTTTTTTTTTCATATTTAGCCCCATGGTCTGTAATGTTCAAACTATACTAATTTCCTTTTTGCTTCCATGTGGTTTACTTTTTTTTTTTTGCAATGTTTCTTGAATTCATCTTATAATTTTGTTATTGGGTCACCAGTGGTGAAACTTCCAGATTAATAGGCACAGTTTCTCCTTTTCCCACTTAAACTATTTTCTAGTTTGTCTCTTATTTAAAAACCTATGACTGCATGGCCTGTTCTAATATTTTCTTTCTATCTGTGTAGTTCCTTTTAGGTGAATTTGCTTCTGACTTACTAGATAATTAAGTACTACAAGAATCATTTAAATTAGTTCACTGTAATCAAGGAAATCAAACTCATATTTGACTTCTTTTTTCCTTGAGGAACCTCCTTTTCTCAAGGCTTTTAAAAAAATTTAATTTTTTTTGATTAAACATTTATTTTCTCTTTCTTCTTTATCCCACTCTTCCAACTGAGAAAAAAAGAAAAACAAAACTTTTCTAACAAACATGCATAGATAAGCAAAATAACTTTCGAAATGGACCATGTTAAAACAGTGTCTCATTCTGCATCTTTATCACTGGTCCCTTTAGAATCATGATTGGTTATTGTCTTTATCAGATTTTTTTGAATTCTAAGTCTTACAGTTTTTCATTTTTTACAATGCTGTTGTAATTGTCTAAATTATTCTTTTGCCCTACTCTCTTTACTCTTTATCAGTTCATACAGGTTTTCCTTGTTTCTTCAGAACTCTCTCATTTCTCTTTTTTTTGTCCCATTTCTCTTTTTTAATGGAACAATAAATAGTATGCCATTATATTCATATACCATATTTTGTTTAACTATTCTGCAATTGATTGGCATCCCCTTAGTTTCCAGTTCTTTTTCCCCATAAAAGCAGCTTTTCTAAGTGTTTGTACATATGGGTCCTTTGACCTCTTTCAAGTGATTACCTAGTAGTGATAGTATGGTGAGTCAGAGTGTATGTGCTGTTGAAGAGCTTTTTAGGCAGAGTTCCAAATTGCTTTCTAAAATAATTGGACCAATTCATTGCTCCACTCAAAGTTCACTAGTGTGACTATTTCCCCATAACCCCTCCCACAACTACCATTTTCCATTTTGGGAAGGACCAATATGATGGGGGTGAGGTGGAGTGTCAGCATTATTTTAATTTACCTTTCTGTGATTATTAGTAATTTGCACCATTTTTTCATATGATTATTGATGGTTTGCATTTCTTTCTTTGAAAAATGTCTATTCAGTCCTTTGCCTTTTTTTTTTTTTGTTGAGGAGCAAAATAAATATAATTTCCTTATATGTCTTGGATGTAAGACCTTTGTCAGAAAAACTTGTTTCAGAGTTTTTCTCTGGTTACCTGTTTCCCTTCTAACTTTAACTACATTAATTTTATTTTCATTTTTTAAAAATTGCCATTAAAACTGTCTCTCCTCCCTCCCCCCATAGGAGGATCACTCATTTGGCCAATAACTCTTCCTCTATCCATAGCCTGAAAAGATAATTTCATCTTTGCTTCTCTGATTTCTTTATGATCACCTTTTTTGTCTATGTCATATTCATTTGGTGCTTGTCTTGCTATATGATGTAAAATGTTGGTCTGTACTGAATTTCTGCCCAACTTGTGAGACCTTGCTTTACCTATGAAGTCCAAGCTGTATTTGTTGCTGTTTTGCTCCTGTTGCTGGTGTCTGAGCTTCCTTCTTTATTCATGGACTCCTTACCTGGAACACCACTGCCAGTATGGATTGGGGTAGCCTGGAATGAGTCATAGACCTCCTTTTGCCCCAGGGCACAGCATCTCCGTGGGCGTTGAGGTGCTCTGAGCTCAGCATGCTCCTGGCCCAACCCTGGGGTCTCTAATGTCCACAGACATCCCTGTCAGAGTTGGAGAGAGTATCCTCTGTGACTTTTCCCAGAATTTCCCATCAGGATTTGGTCTGGTGATTTTTTTAAGTCTGTGCGGAAAAGCTCACAACATTGCTTTTCTTTGCTCTACCATCTTTCCTCTGCCTCCTTTCATTTTTGTTTTGAAAGAATACTTCTTGGTTGGCCACCACTCACCCATCTAACCTTACATTTTGAGTTAATATTCAGATCAGATGATTCTTCTTTAGAAGCTGTTTAGCTGACATCTGTAGGATGCCCATTCCGTTGTCTAAGCGTTTGCAAGTTTCCTCCCTTTAGTGGATGAAATGTAAAACGTGGACCTTTCTGGAGACAGTTTTTTTTAAATCACAGAGGTTCTGTATCCCGTCCCAGCACCTCTTTCAGCCTTTTTCTGTTGGACATTCAGTTCTGACTTCAACTGAGTAGCAGAAATCCAGCCTCAAAGTCTCAAACCCATAGGAACCACCTGGGGAATCTAGACTTAGATCTGAATTACCAAAGAAGCTGGGTGCT
>JAQQSK010006848.1:0-14245 GCA_028658325.1 Potorous gilbertii
ATGATAGAAGAGAGGGCAGATTGGTGATAGGGGAAATTAGAATGCTTGGTGTATTGGGGTGGGGGGAGGGGAAAAATGGGGAGAAAATTTGGAACCCGAAATTTTGTGAAAATGAATGTAAAAAGTTAAATAAACTTATTAAGTCTTTGCAAGAAAAGAAAAAAGAAAAGAAAATACAAAGCATGAAACACACATGTAGAATAATTAAATGAGACTATAAGAGAGTCCCCAAATACTAAATCTATTTTCCATAAAGCAATGGTTAGAGTTAGGGTTAGGGTTAGGGTAAGTGCTGTAGGAGGTAGGAGGACAATGTGGATTGGAGTGGACACATGAGTCCACTGCAGAAAGCTATCTGTTGAATGAGGTTGTGTAAACTAGCCCATTTAACCTATTATATTTACTAGCTAACCCCAGATACTAGACCATGCTTCCACTTGACATCCTATTCTACCCTCCAACTAGACCATCTTGCCCTATGTCAGTACCCCCTCATCCCCCTCTCTTCTTTGCATTCTATCACTCCAGGACAAAAAACCCAGTCATCACCACAGTAGGGCTTCTCTTCTTAGAATCTAAACTCCTTGAAAGCATCTCTTTAAAAATATTCATATATCCAGTTCTTAGCACATAGGAAGCATGTAATAAATACTTTTTTGGTTCATTCATTAAAGCAGAAGACAAGATTATCTGCTGAAAACATGTATGGGAGGAGGAAGAGCAGAACAGAGAAGATGTTCAGGAGACAACATTTAGAGCCATGATGGGACTTCAATAAGAGATAAATAACACCTTGCCAGACTTCATATTCTTTCCTTGCCTTCATGTATTCTAAAATCCAGGCACAAAGGCCTTCTCTCTGTTCTTCCTTTCCTTGTGTATTTTTATGCTTTTACATTTGAAGCAAGATTTTGAGGACAATTATGATGATGACTGACATGCTTGAATAGCTTTTGGGGAGCTAGGTGATATAGTGGATAGCGTGCTAGACCTGGAGTCAAGAAGACTTAAGCTCACCTTTGGCTTCAGACAATCACTGGCTGTGTGACCTGGACAAGGCTTGTAATCTCTGTCTCAGTTTCCTCATCTACAAATTGAGGAGAGTGATAGTACCTACCTCCCAGGGCTGTTATGAGGATCAAATGAGGTTATAATTGTAAAGCATTCAGCACGGTGTCTGGCACATAGTAGGCATGATATTAATGGCAGCTGTTACTACTATTACTACCTTCTTCAAGACAAGATGCTTTGGGGAATTCAGAAAAGACATGTCAAATAAAGATATTAAATCAAATAAGTAAGAACATCTAAAAAGTCAAAGAACCACCCTCTCCAAGGAACCTGATGTACTCAAAACAAATAAATACCAATCCAAGGAAGACACACCAGGGCCTTAATGGAAAAATACCAGGCTGGTCCTGCAAAGATACAGTTCCAGGTTTCCCCTTGTCTCTGCCCAACAAAAAGAGCAGCACCAGCCCTGGGAAAAAGTAAAATAGGAAAAGGAGCCACTTTGCTGAAATCTCGCCTTGGTGAGGGTGGAGGTTCACACTATCACAATGACAAGGAACTCAATATGGTAATACATCTAGAAATCTATTTTTTTAAGACTACCTAACAGAGAAACATTCCATTCCAAGCTAACTCCTTACTACAAGGGACCGTTCATTACTAAGTCAGAAATTAAATGCAACATTTAATTTAATTTTGTTTCCTTTTTTTTTCCTTTCAGTCTTTGAAATGGAAATAACCTTTATTAAAGCATGATCTGGAAATCAAAATGCAAAAAATGCACCTCATGAAATGCTCCTACAGCAATGTAAATGCCCCAAACCTAGAGACTGCCAAGGTAGAATGCTGGAGGTCATTTGGGAGATTTAAAACTGAGTAATAGTAAACCAATCGAATCTGCCACAGCAGCCATTGATGGGTCCAATTATTCAACAATTAACCTTCATGGGAAGTCCAGGGGAAAGTGCTGCACTTTTAAGGGTCAATAATTAATGAGTTCCCCTCTGTAATTTCAGGGGTCTGTCCTATCCCCCACCTCCTCAAGTTACTTTAACAGGAAACGTCGTACATTCCACAGTTTCCTCTTCCTATTCACTGCTGTTCAGTCATGTCCAACTCTTCACAATGCTAGATGAGGTTTTCTTGACAAAGATACTGAAGTGGTTTGCCATTTCCTTCTCCAGCTCATTTTACAGATGAGGAAACTGAGACAAATGAGATTAAGTGACTTGCCCAGGGTCACACAGCTAGTAAGTGTCTGCAGTCAAATTCAAACTTGGGTCTTCTTGACTCTAGGCCCATGTATATGTCGTTTAAACATTGGTTCTGCTACTAATTACTAATTGGAACTAGGGTTCCAGAGCTTGTAAGTGTGTGAGGCTGGATTTGAATTCATAATATGAGTTTCCCTGATTTCAGGCCCAGCATTCTATCCACTTCCCCACCTAGCTGCCCCATAGTTAGACATGTTTTAAAGCCCGAACACCTTTAGAAAGATAACACATTGACTTTAATTCACAAAAAGATGCAAATGACCCATAGGAGATTCTTTTTTGTTTTTAAATGAACATTTTACAGGAGGGAAGAACAGACAGAGGAGAAAGAGTATAAGGTCTCACTGGATATCCATCAAAAGAAAGAAAGAAGTCTCATGGAAGGGAGAAAAAGAAAAAGAAGGGAGAGGTTGGGTTCTTCTTCTCTATCCCCATCCTTCAAAGTCAATCAGTCAGTCAACAAGCATTTTATTAAGTGCTAGGCCCTGTTCTAAGTGTTGGAGTTAGAAAGAAAGGCAAATATATGCTTTGTGGCCTCAAGAAGTTCCCATTCTAATGAAAAAAATAACATGTAAATAACTAGGTATGTGTAAGATAAAAACAGGGTAGTCAGATGAATGTTTGATTTGGAATGAGAAGACCCAAGCTTGAGTCTTGGTTCCATAAATCAAATAAGTGAGCAGCAAGTGTTTAAACATCCACTGTGTTTACTGTGCTGACCACTGAGGGTACAAGTACAACGAATGAAAGGATCCTGACGCAAAATTAGTCTGCATTCTAATGGAGGAGACAAACGCATATCAACAGAAAGACTTCAACATAGAAACTTCATAAATATATGGATAGACAAGGAAGTTTGGGAAGCTAGACACTAGCAAGGGGAGAGGGGGGTGAAGGGAGGAGAAGAGGCAAGGAAAAATTGCCAAAGATGTGGGAGGAGGGAAGACGAGAAGTGTTTATTTTGTGCAGTACGCTGGGCTAAGTGTTTTACAAATATCTCATGTGATCCTCCTAACAGTTCTTGAAAGGTAGGTGCTATAGCAAATGCCATGGCAACTAGGTGGCACAGTAGATAGAATGCTGGGCCTGGAGTCTTCCTAGTGGGTTCAACTCCATCCTCAGATACTTCATAGCTGTGTGACTCTGGGCAAGTCACTTAACTCTGTTTGCCTCAGTTTCCTCATCTGTAAAATGAGCTGGAGAAGGAAATGGCAAAGCACTCTAGCGCACTGCCAAGAAAACCCTAAATAGGGTCATGAAGAGTCAGACATGACTGAAAACAACTAAATAACATTATGCTTGCCATTTTACAATTGAGGAAACTGAAGCAGACAAAAGTTAAATGACTTGCCTTGGGTCACACAACTGGTATCTGAAGTCTTCCTGACTCCAGACTCATAGCACACCACCTTGCTTCATCTTAGAGGAAGGCTACTAGTTTTATAACCTCTATGAGTCTTTATTTATGTTAAATAGATATATTAAGACTTGAGTTATTCCCCCTACTCTGTTGTAAGAGTCAAATGCAAAAAGGTATATAAAGGGTTTTAAAAACATAGTTGTTGAGTACTCTCAGACATGTCTGACTCTTCGTGTCCCCATTTGGGGTTTCCTTGGCAAATATTGGCATGGTTTGCCATTGATTTCTTCATTAATAATCATAGAGCTCTCTACAACTGGAAGCCTTATTCTTCCTTCCTCATTTTATTAATTTATTTAAGGCCAGCCCTGATTATCTTGCTCACTATAATACCCCAGCCTCTATGTCAGAATTTGCCAAAAAGGTTAGCTATCATTTCACTTCATTTTGTCAAAGATTTTTTTAAGTATTTGCTTCTAAATGTAAAACATTGTAGGGTCAACCGGAGTTCTTGGGATTCTCTTGGGTGTCTCCTCATACACACCCCTTTCACCCTGCTTAGAACATCTTGCCTCCTTCATGTATGGGGTCCAGATCCCCAAGTGCCCTCTTTGAAGCCTAAACAACAGACTGACCTCCCCTACTTTCCCATGGTGTAACTACTAAACTATCGAAGCAAGACCCAGTGTGTCGGATCAGTGGACACTATCTCTCTTCAGAGTCTTGCTTATTTCGGAAGATCAAAAAGCTTTAAAAACTTGGCAGTCATCCTCTCCAAATGCAAATACAGAGAGGTCACTGAACACTTAGCACAGCATGTCCAAATCTATTCTTTCATACCTCTGAGATAATTTTGATTTGTTTTCATCCATTTCTGTGATCGTTACCATCCTGCTGAATAACTGAATTGTCTTGCACCCACACCAAGCTATCTGGAAATAAACTCACCACCAGGGAGAGACCATTCAGAAGCAACAACTGTTGGAGAGTATTTCTCCTTGACCATGTCCCCTAAGGACAGTATCTGTGTTAAGCTGGGGCGTGTACTCTCTTCTTTCTACGCTATCTCTTCCTCCCCTCTGCTTCAGTTCCAGGAAAACCAAATGAAAACTCCATTTTCCCAAGGAAGGATAAGTAGGTACATGATAACCTGCCTCTGGAGTTGTGATCCCAAATCTTTCATTGCTATAGCTCTTTCATTTGGGGTTTTTGTATAAAATTGCCATTGACCTTGGGAGTGCCCCCTGTCCTCTTGAAATATGAGAATGGTAATAATGTCACACAGCACTGATAGTAACAAATGGTAGTTCATATTTCAGCTGAGCTGGGCTTTTATGCTTTGCTATTAGACTCAAAGAATTCAATCTGGACAGAAAATGATAAAATACAATTCAGCTGGATGATCTGTTATTTATACTACTAAATAGAACATCAGTTTTTGAAGCCTACACTCATTCAACAAGCAATTTTTTTAGATGCCTACTATGTACAGAGCACTGTGCTAGATTCTGGAGATAAAAGAACAAAAACCCTCCCCTCAAGGGTCTTATAATTAGTTGGGGGAACCATAGCATGCCTACATATAAATAAGACTGATAAGAGAAAGGGAAGAGTGTTAATCACTTTAGAGATGTAGAGATGACTTCCCAGTGCAGATGAAAATGGTGGAGGAGGGAGTGCATTCCAAGGATGGGCAGTGGCTTGTGTAAGTACAGAGGCACAAGATGGAGTCAGATCTAGCGGGCAGTCTCAAACATCAAACGTCAAAAGGAGACAATGTGAAATCAGGCTATAAGGATGGGGTTTGAACCCTACAGTGGAAGGACATAAATGTTAGGCTGAGAAGTTTGTATTTCAATCTCCGAAGGCTTTTGTTATTATTTGTCCTTTTTTCCTTGAAGAGGACCAATGATCTCACAAAGGTTATGTGTATTTTTTTCCTTAATAGTATTTAATTTTATTATTTATATAATATATTTATTTTTGAATTACAGTTTTCAAAATTCATTTTTATAAAATTTTGAATTCCAAATTTTTCTCCCTCCCTCCCTTCCCCTCTCCCCAAGACTGCAAGCAATTTGATATAGGCTATAGATGTATAATAGTCACATTAGTCATGTTGTGAAAGAAGAATTAGAACAAAGGGGGGAAACCACAAGAAAGAAAAAAAACAAAAGAAAGTAAAAATAGCATGCTTTGGTCTGCATTCAGACTCCATACTTCTTTCTCTGGATGTGATTAGCATTTTCCATCATGAGTCTTTTGGACTTGTCTTGGATCATTGTATTACTAAAAAGAGCCAAGTTTATCATAGTTAATCATTGCACAATGTTGCTATTGTTGTATACAAAGTTTTCCTGGCTCTGCTCACTTTGCTCAGAATCAGATCATATAAGTCTTTCTAGGTTTTTCTGAAATCTGCCTACTCATCATTTCCTGTGGCACAATAGTATTCCGTTACATTCATATACCACAGCTTGTTCAGCCATTTCTCAATTGACGGGCATCCCCTTGATTTCCAGTTCTTTGCCACCACAAAAAGAACTGCTATAAATATTTTTCTCCATGTAGCTCCTTTTCCCTTTTTGTGATCTCTTTGGAATAGACCTAACAGTGGTGTTGCTGGATCAAAGTAGATTACTTTAGTCATTTACTCCTGTGTCTTGTGCACCTGACTTATTCCACTGACTCATCACTCTATTTCTTAGCCAGTATCAAGTAGTTTTAATGATTGCATGTTTATAATATGGTTTCAGATGTAGTACAGCTAGGCCATCAGGAAGGTTATGTTTTGATTTGAAAGTGAATTGGATTGAAGTGAGACAGGGCTGTACAAATTCACCAGCCTCACTCTTTCCTCTTGAGACATCTGGGTCCAGTGGCAAGAAATAGATCAAAAGGACTAGAGGTGACTCTCTTAAGGCTTAAGTAAGAAATGAGGCAAAAGATGCCTCTTTTACGTACTCAAAAAAAGAAATCAGTCTGGAAGGGGAAGACCTACTGAGGGATTTAGATGGTGCAATGGATAGAACACTGGATCTGAAGTATGGAAAATCTGAGTTCACATCTGACCACCATCACTTACTAGCTATATCACCCTAGGCAAGTTACTTTAACTTCTATCTGCTTCATTTTCCTCAACTGTAAAATGAGAATTAAAACAGCACTTTCTTCCAAGGGCTGTTGCAAGGATCAAAGGAGATATGACTCATAAAGTGTTTGTTACATAGTAATCACTCAATAAATTCCAGTTTCCTTTCTTTTAAGCAGGGACATGAGGCAATCAGAGCTATGCTTTGGAAAAAAATATTTTAGAAACTACGTGGAGGATATAAGAGAATCAATTCACAGAACCTGGATCTGGTCTAAAAATATGATTGTGGGGAAGACGTGTGAAACCTAATGGATATAGAGCTTTAAAAACCAGAAGACATCTTGGATTACAGATCTGGGGAAGTGGTAGAAGGGACTTCAAGGTTAATTAGTCCAACCCCCTCATTTTACAAACAAGGAAACCAAAATCCCAAGAGCAGAAGTACTTTGTCCAAAATCACGAACATAGTGGGTGTTATTCACACACATAGGTAGTAGACCAACATTCAAACTCAATTCTTTCTACTGCACCTCACGGTCAGTCAGAATTGGTGAAATCTGGCTGTTACTAGAAAAATTCTCCCCCTAGGTTTACAGATATTTTAAGTTGTTTTTCAGTTACATCTGACTCTTCGTGACCCCATTTGGGGTTTTCTTGGCAAAGATAGTGGAATGATTTACCATTTTCTTCTCCAGCTCATTTTACAGATGAGGAAACTGAGGCAGACAGAGTTAAGTTATTTCTTCAGGCTCACACAGCTAGTGTCTGAAGCTGGATTTGAACTCAGGAAGATGAATCTTCCTTACACCAGGCCTGGCACTCTTTCCATTGTGCCACCAACCTGCTTGGATTTGGCACAAGGTTCCTCCAACCCTGGGACTATTTTGTAATGTAAGATAAAAACTAACCTCAGTGGATTGGGGATAACCACTCAGTCAGGTAACAGACTAATGAAACTTTTGACTTGCAGGAAGTTAACTGATAGTTTGGAATGGGGGGGGGGGGGGAAAGCAACTAAATCAATTCCTCCTTGAAAAGTAAATTCCTTTATTAAAACAGGGCCAATGATTTTTGAATTGCAAAATCTACCAGTCACTTTCTCCCCCAGGGTGCTGTGGTATGCAGATAAAACATACCATTTGGGTCTGAAATAGGAAAGAGAATTTTCATGCAGTTCTTTGATGCCTGACTTGAAGGCCCAGAATCATCACTAAGAATATGAAAACCTGAGAGAAAGATGTCTGTTTGCCTTCCCAGGTATCAGCATGCCTAATGGCCCTGAGCCAGAGCCTTTAAATACTTCAGACAGCTGTTTCAGAAATATCGAAGGGAACAGAAAGAATAGATAATTGATGCCTAAGCATGAAGAAGGTAAGGAAAGCATTTGAGAATCATAGAATATAAGTCCTGGAAGGAACTGAGATCAAGAGTTCAATTCTGTCACATTTTAGATAAGAAACTTGAAGCTTGATGAAAACTGCTGACTTACCCAAGGTAACACAACCAGTTAGCAGCAGAATAGAAACCCAAATCCAGGTCTTCATGTCTAGGGTACTTTCCACTAAAGCCCACCTTAATTTTCTAGTCAAAAGTTGCCTTGAGCCTGGTGCCTCATGGTGAAGAAATGTCCCCTTCCAAGGCAATCTGCTCTGGAAGAAAAAAGAAAGACATAGAAGGAAAAACTTTAGGAGAAACTTTCCTGCTCAAAATTGTGACTCAGAAGATCTGAAAGAACAGTTCCTAGTAAGAGATGGAGAAAGGTGATAGTTATTTGCAAATTCTATTGTTTCACAGGAAAGTCTTTATTTTGGCTTGACATTTTAAATCCCTAGTCCCTTACCAAAATGCTATGGCATGAATCCATAAATCTATATTCAAAGCATGCCTCTACTGTGACTGAGATCCCTTAAACGGAGGAAGAAAGCAGACCAGAGAAAAGAAGAGTAAAGATTCCATATTCTTTCTTAACTGCCTTTATGAAGGAGAAAATCATGCTGTCTTGTTTGATTGGGTTTATAAGATACATGTATGTCTATGTACATGTATGTGTATGTGTTGTTCTTGTTCAGTCCTGTTTGATACTTCATGACTCCATTTGGGATTTTCTTGGCAAAGATACTAGAATGGTTTGCCATTTCCTCCTCTGGTTTATTTTACAGTTGAGGAAACTGATAGAAACAGGGTTAAGTGACTTGCCCAGGATCACACAACCAGTAAGTGTCTGAAGCTGGATTTGAACTCAGAGTCCTCCTGACTCCAGGCCTGGTGTTCTATCCACCTTTGACACTTAGCTGCCCTGTGGGGCCATATGGTCTTTCCAATTAGAATGTAAAGGCAAGGACTGTTAAACATTTTTCCTAGCATAGTATCTCCATCACCTAGCAAAGTGCTTGGCATGTCTAGTGCTTAAGAAATACTTGTTGAGTGATTACTTGATTGAGGAAAGCAAGCAAAAACCCAGGCTCTTGAGTCAGACTTTTCAAATTCTGGTTCTTCTGCTTAACCTATGTGACCTAGAGCAGATCCGTTAACCTCTCTTGACTTCCATTTTCTCATCTGTAAAACAAAGGGGGCATCTAGGTGGTGCAGTGGATACAGCAATGGGCCTGGAGTCAGGAAGATTCTTTTTCTGAGTTCAAATCTGACCTCAAACACTTATGTGACCCTAGACTAGTCACTTAACCCTGTTTGCCTTCATCCACTGAAGAAGGAAATAGCCAACCACTCCAGTATCTTTGCCAAGAAAACTCCATGAAAGGGAATAACATACACCCTCAATTGTGTATGGAAGTTTATTTTACCCTACAGGAAAGCAGGGAGAAAGGGAATAAGATAGGAGGGATAATAGAAGGGACAGCAGATTGGGAGAAGAGATAATTGGAAACAAACACTTTGGCAGAGACAAGTCCAAGGAGAAAATAGAATAAATGGAGAAGGGAACAGGATAGAGGGAAATATAGTTAGTCTTTTATAACATGACTCTTATGTAAGTGTTTTGCATGATTACACATGTATAACCTGTATCAAATTGTTTTCCTACTCAATGAAGATGAGTGGGGAAGGGGAAGGAAGAGAATGTGGAACTCAAAGCTTTAAAAATGAATGTTAAAAGTTGTTTTTACATCCAACTAGGAAATATGATATATAGGCAATGGGGTATAGAAATCTGTTGTGCCCTACAGAAAGAACAGAAGAGAAGGGAATAAGAGAGGGGGATGGGATGATTGAAGGGGGAGTAGACTGGAGGAAAGGGTAACCAAAGTACAACTGCCTTGGGGTAGGGAGAGGGGAAAGATGGGGAGAAAATTTGAAATTGAAAATTTTGTGGAATTAAATGTTGAAAACAGAAAATAAATTTAACTAGAAGAAAAAAGAAAACTCCATGGAAAATACAGTCCAGGGGATCACAAAGAGTCAACATGACTGGACAACAAATCTCTTTTATACTTCACAATGCTGCATACATCATAGACCCCAGGATTCTGAAGGATTGCTGAAATATAGTAATGCCTCTTTCCTGACTTGCCCCCAGCCTGTTGGTGGCTCCATTCAGTTTCACAGATATTTATTGAGTATCACTGATGTGTTCAGCACAGGACTAGACACTAAGGTTGTGAAAAAGGATGTAGACTTGGGTAAGAAGGTAGTATGTAAAATATTCAAGTATCAACATAAGACAATTGAAAAATAGCAAATTATCATAGGAGAAGATCCTAGACCCTAAGAAGACCTGGAGAAGAGGAGGGGAGAAAGATGGAGAAAATGTGGCATCCATCATTCCCTACCCAGAGATGTGCTGGAACCAGCTCAAACCTGCTGGAGAGCTGATTGTTAAATTTTCACCTTATGATTGTTAAATTTGTACCTTGCAAACCAGCAAATGCTATACATCATGTCTTGATTTATTACTTGATTTTTAGTCTTAAGAAAATAATGGAGAAAATCTTAACAATGCAGACTAGGTATAAATATGGCATGCATACTTTTCCTCCCAGAGAGTCGGTTGTTAGACATTTTCTACCATATTGCTGATTATAATCTCTTGTCAGGGATCTTATATTCAACATAGGTGAGAAGACCACACATGACGCAGGTAGTTATCAATATAACGTCCAGAGTGTATTTGTCTTTCGTTGCCGAAGAAGATCATGCCATCAGAGAAATCATGACATGACTTGCACTTGACTTTGTTTGGAGTGAGGGAGGGCTGCGCAGGTCACCAGCCTCACTTCTCCTCCGGAGCCTTCTGAATCCAGTGACTGAATCAAGATGACTGGAGATAAGCCAGGATGAGGCAATTGGGGTTAAGTGACTTGCCCAAGGTCACACAGCTAGTGAGTGGCAAGTGTCTGAGGGGAGATTTGAACTCAGGTCCTCCTGACTCCTGTACTGGTGCTCTATCCACTGTACCACCTAGCTGCCCATCAATACAATATGATATATAACTAAATGAAAAATCACCATGGGGCAGAACCCCAATCTCTTCTTCCAGGACCTGGGAGGAAGTAGAGGAGGGGAAGTGATACAGAAAGTTGGGCCTGGAAAGTAGGGAAAATGCAGCAAGAGTCATCTCTGAACATATGCCAGCTGTGGCTACCAGGCTTAGGGAGAAGAGGGCAATATTGAAGGGATTATCAGGGGTTGTTACCCCAAGTCCAAGGGTAAGTTCAGGGAGTAGGGGTTGTTGTTGTTCATCCTTCATTCTCAAAGAGGACCGATGACATAACAGGGTGATGACTTGTGAACAAATTGGATTTAAGTTGTGGTAGAGTTCTGCTGTTATCAGGCTCACTCTCTCTTCCTGAGTCATCCAAGTCCAGTGGCAGGACAAAAGTCAAGACAACATCAGTGGATGACCTTCATGTCTTTAATACCTGACCAAGCTCTAAGCACTCCACAGAGCCTGCTTCAGCTGCCTCGATGGCCAATGGTACAAATTGTTCTCAACGATCCATTCTGATGGAGGAAGTCCTCACAATCTTGTGGTAGACACCCCCCTAACTCACCAACTACTTTGAGGTTGGTTGTCTACCCTCGGTATGGTTCAACCATTTTCTAAAAGTCTTGCCAGGGTGTAGCCAGTGCACCCAATTCAACTTCCTGGCTCCACAGGTGAGAGTTGGATGACATATATTCACCAAAAGTAGTTGAGCAGCCTTGGAAAAGGCTCAGGCAAACCCTCACACCAGAGGTACCACCAAGGTCTGGGGAGTAGAGGTAATTATGCTGCAGATGTAGTGGAAGTGGGAGCAGAAAACCCACCGAGGGAAGAAGGCCCAGCCACCTCACTCTCGTTACTCTCTTGTGCATAATTATGAAAGAAAGAATGCACTGTGTAAAAGATTAGTGGGGAAAGATTTCACAAAGGCAGTGAGTAAATAGACATTTTGGCACTGGGAGCAAATACAACAAAACTTGCACGGAGAAAGTATTTAAGGTGAGAAACATCTCCATAGCACGTCAAGGTCCGTGAGTGTTTTGTGTGTGTGTGTGTGTGTGTGTGTGTGTGTGTGTGTACGTATATTTATATTCTCTTGTATGATCCTCATAACAGCCCTGTGAATTAGATGCAATTATTGTCCCTGTTTTGTAGCTGAGGAAAATGAAGCCCGGGAGGGTGGCGACTTGCTCAGAATCCTGCACCTAGTAAGAATCTGCTCCAAGATTGGAGGTCCAATTTTTCATGACCTCAAACCCAGTGTTCCATGCATTATATCACCTACCTTCCTCAATGGTTTAAGACAAATTTTATTTGACAATGGGATAGAGGAAGCATCCTCATACTCCATGTTCTCATGGAAGGGATGTTTCTGATATAACTGTTAGGACTGGGTCAGGGAAGAGCTCCTTTGTGATACCGAAAGGCCTCAGGATTCTACTTCAGCTAACATATAGAGACGGCCTTGGTCTTCATTACTTTACCAGTGATTTTCTTGTGCATCCCTAACTTGTGTATGTCAATGACCTTGGCCCATGTTTCAAAATGGGTCAGATATGTAGCCATCATTGCTACTGATGTAGAGCAACCCTGTGAAGATATGGCAAAGGTCTGCAAGTATTCATGCTGGGTGATAGACGAACCATCTCCTACAGAGTCTGGCCTGTGCTAGTGACCCCCAAGTCTGAAGAAAGACTGAAGAGGTATAAGGTGGGATTATGGTGGTTGAGGAAGGCATGATAGCATCCATCTTCTCTGACCCATCGAGTCAATATCAGGATCAATCAAGCAATAACTATTTATTAAACCTCCCGGTGCCGCTTTCTTTATTTTCCTTGCATTTGTGTGTGTGTGCGCACATTTGCAACAAAGCTAACATGGAAATACACTTTGCATGACTTCACATATGTAACTGATATCATTGCTTGCCTTCTCAATGCTTGAGGGAGGGTTAGGAGGGATAGAAGGGCAGAAGGGAATTTGGAGCTCAACATTTTAAAAGATAATGTTTAAAAAATTCCTTAAAATGTATTTGGGAAATATTTAATGAAATTTATATGTGTGTGAATGTGTTTTAAATCTAGATGCTAAATTAGATACAAAGATGAAAATGAACACAGTCCTGACCTAAGAAGCTTATAGTCTATCAGCAGAAAAGTAACATCTATCTATGTCCAAGTAAGTAGAATGTGTAACAGATATAATATAAAATATTATCACCCTGGGTCAAAGCCCTGATAACACCACCCTAAGTACAATTCCTTATTAAAGTTAATGGAAGAATTCAATGTGGCCTAGACTCAGGGTTGTACTGGTCAATAATTTAACAACTGCCTATGTGAAGGGGAAAACTGTACTCATGATACATTCTTAAAGTTAATCTGAATTATTCATATTTTCCCCATCACTTTAAATCTAGACAGTCAACAAAACAATAAATCAAGCCTTGATTTGTAGCCTTTGCTGATTTCCCATAAGTAAAGAACTGGTAGAAGAAGGCTCTTGATCTTCCCTGGTTGAGTAAAAATTTCATGGAGCAGATTTGTGAATGAGGCCTTAAGCACAGGATAAGGAAGGGTTTAGTTAGATGAAAAGAAGTAGTTGAGAGGTATGCTGAACAGGGAGTTGAGGTATGTAGATGAGGAGAAGTAGTTGAGAGGTATGCTGAACTGAGTTGAAAAAATGCACAGAGGCAAGAATTAAAAGCTTGCATTTGGCAGATACAGACATGTCTGGCTAGAGCTGATGATTTGTGTTGGGAAATAGCAGGACATAAGAGCTCTGGTTGGAACTGGAAAAGATGGTAGTGGGAGATATCAGGACTCAAAGGATAGAATTAAGACCAGTACCTGATGCAAATGCTTCTTTTTTTTTTTAATTTTTATTTTATTTATTTATAAATGTTCTACAATCACTTCCTTAAAATTAAGATTTTATACCCCCACACCTTCTCCCCCTACCCCCCTCCCTCCCCATGACAGCATACAATTCTGTATAGGTTCGACATATACTTTCCTATTGAGCATATTTTCACTATAGTGATGTTATGTAGTCACACTGACATAAGT
>JAQQSK010006850.1:0-14242 GCA_028658325.1 Potorous gilbertii
GGGGGAGGGGACAAATGGGGAGAAAATTTGGAACCCAAAATTTTGTGAAAATGAATGTGAAAAGCTAAATAAATAAATTTATATTTTTTTAAAAAAGTGAATTTCATACAAATATGATCTCATTGGAGCCTCAGAACCATCTTTAATTATAACTACAGCATTTATTGTCCCTATTTTACAGATGATAAAATTGAGGATAAGTGGAGTGATGGGACCTGTCCATGGTCATATGTTATGTAAGTGTCAGAAGTAGGATTTGAATACAGATCTTCCTGGCTTCAAATCCAGCAATCTATCCATTGTATTACACCCATTTGGTAAAGCAGCCTGGGAGCCACACACACACACACACACACACACACACACACACACACACACATACATACACACAGACAGAGCTGTATAAAGGGAGCAATCAAAAATAGTCTTATCTTTCTTCTCCCTCTTTCCTCATTTCCCTCTCCTCAAATTAAACCTCTGAGACTTACTAGCCGCATGACCATGGACAAGTCATTAACCTCTCTGAGACTAGCAAATTATAAAAAGATTGTGATATGAGAGCAGATGACTTTACAGATCTTTGAAGAATTTAAAAGTTCAAGAAAAATAAGAAAATCCTGCTAGTGCATAGGACAGATCACTTCTAGTGAGGTAGGAAGAGAAATTGTTGCTGGTCGTTGTTTTCAAAGAAAACCAAATAGAACACAAGGAGTGATGTCTTGACTTGTGAGCTGGAAACAGCTTCATGGAGGGGACGGCATTTTAGCTGGATTTGGAATAGGTAAGAATTAGACAAAGATTCAATTTACTTTGATAAGTATTTCTTAGGCACCTAATTTGTAGCCCTGACGTATAGTGGTCAACCCGTCCAAAGAAGAAGTATCCCCTGCTACCAGTGGGGTCCACTCATTGAACTCAGATCCTCCAGATCTCATGAACTCAACAGGATTACCCCCAAGCCTGGAAACATCCATCTTAGGATAGATACCTGTTCAGCTAAGATCAGGACAGAACAAACACAAAAGCAGAAAAGGAAGCCAAAGGGACAAGTTTACCTAGTCGAGTCAATGTCTATGAGTTGTCACATGAGCAAAGTCACCATGATGCCTAAATGGAGAAGGGCCAGTCCATCCACTATCCCTCACTGAATGTCTCAGGATTGCCTGATGCCACTTGGAAGACCAAAGGAGCCGGACTAAATCTTAACTGACATAGTGTTGCACCTCCCACCATTGTTATGGGGTAAGAATGGGAAAGAGTATAATGGAAACTGAGCTTATACTCAGAGTTTCTACAGCATATTACATCAACAAGTCTTCCAAGCAATGAGTCAGAGGTGGTAATGAAGTTTATCATCCTAAAATACATAAGCACTGAATCCCCCTGATGCTGGGATGCCCAGAAGTTTACTGGGATGGACTCCATAGACCTACCTCTGCTACATAATCAAAGTGACTTTGTTCATTCCAGACCCCTTCACTTGGCAAAGATAATTACAAAGAAAGCAAAAAGCAACTCTTATTTAGAAATTTCTAAATGTTTCCTGACAACCTTGGAAAATTGTAAGGGTAAATATTTTTATCCCTGTTTTCTAGATGAGGAAATAGAGGCTTATGGTAGAGAAACTGAGTTAACCATGATCATGAGAGCCACATTTCACTAATAAGCAAAATTAGTGTGAGTTAAGATAAAGGGCAGTCTTGCCAATACATTGCCCTGTGCCTGAACAATTCCCGTTTTATGAGAGGGAGTACAATATAGTGGATTCTAGACTTGGAGTCTGAAGGCATAACTACAAATCTGATCTTTGATCTCTGACCTCAAATCACTTGTAACTCTCTTACCATATTCCTTCAGCTCTATGAGACTCAGTTTCTTCACCTGTAAAATGGGGGAAATAATGTGCATAATTCCTACCTTACAAGGTTGTAAAGAGGTTCCAATGCGATATTTTATGTATCTTTTTGTAAACTTTGCAAACTGTAAGGAACTCTACAAACATCAAATATAACTGTGGAAAAATACAGTTGGAGTTTCCTCCCCTGGCTTTGTTCTTAAAAAAAAACAAAAATTAATAATAATAAACATCCTCTGTAATGAGAGCTAGATCTTCCCTACCCATTAATAGGTCTCAGGTGGAGCCCATGAAGGGAAGTTTGATTAGATGAGGCTTGTTTTGTAGGAAGGCCCACCCCTTTTGTTAATTTCTTATGAGTCACTGGGTCAAGAGCATTGTGATGCCCTCTGGCTCTGAAAGGTATATATGAGGTGAAGTTTTGCTTTGGGCCTTACTCTTTGGAGGAAGGTTCATGTGCCAGATGAGATTGTGGGTAGCCATTAAGGAACCACTTCCCATGCCCGCCACCTTTGAAAACCCAGATGCTGGTGCTTCTCTCTCTGCTAACTATGTATGTATGTAATAGCCAGAGAGTTGGATCTGTCTCTTGATCCGTAATATATGTATTGTTTATGATCAGACAGTTAGAAGCCCTGTTTGTTGGTCTTTATTTCTCTGCTTATATGTTCTCTGTTGGTATATGTGATTAAAGAAGATTGTTGATCCCTCAAAAGTTGCTTTCCTTGTAGAAAAGCAACGCTAAAACCTGTTCTAGCAGGCCATCCTGGATGTGTCAGGGTGCTTGCCGCTACATCCTCTTGCCTCATTGATCATCGCTCCCTCCTTTAAAGTAACAGGATTCTAGAACTAGAAGACACCTTTGAAGTTATCTAGTCCAACCCCTGAATTTTACAGATGAGGAAATTGAGGCCCAGAGATGTAAACCTAACTTGACAGAGATCACGCCAGTAGTATGTGGCAGGAATTGAATCAGGACTGGGTCTGGGGAGGTAGACCAAGGTTCTCTATCTCCAAATGTAGACCCTTCCCCTACCACAGCACCACCTCTATCCCTCAATTCTAAAGAAAAATCATGTCCTTGGCTCCCATAGAAGCAGGGACATAGAAGCCAACCAAAATCTTCCTTCTGTCTCCACTGACAGTCCCCAATATGTTCCTTTTGGTCCCAAGTTGGTGTGAATAGGAAAGAGATAAGGAAGGGCCTCTAGATCTGTTCCAAGCAGGGAGAAGTTTGGATGTATGCTTTAGCTAAATACAAAATCCTGATTAAGGTTATCCATCTTATCAGTTTGCCTACAGCCAGGGTGCTCAAAGGCAATGGAAATGAGCTGCTGCTGGGGTCTCTTGATTCTTCTGGGTTTAGACTATCATTGAACTGTTTTATGAACCCAGAGGCCTTTCAGTAAGGGTTGGCAAGAGGGAGAGGAAGAAGGAGAAGAATATTGAATAAGAAAATTTATAGGAGCCAGAGAATAGGGGCCCAGAAACAAGAAGTAGAAACAGGAGCTCTGTTCTGCAGCCCTTTCAGCTTGGCATGCTATACTCTTAAGAAGGCGTGGTGGTATTTCCAATCCCCCTGCTTCTCAGCATGGCTCAGGCCTCTACCAGGAGCAGATGCAGTACTGTTCTTGTTAAAAAAAAAAGAGACTCTTTTAATTATTCAACTGGCTTAAAAAATAATTGGAGCCATTGTGGGACTCCCATGCTAAATGACTGATGCACTAGACAGTTAACTTGCCCATCAGTCTATTTGGTCACTTGGTAATCACATTTAAAGTGCATACACACACAGCCACCCAACTCAATTCTTGTCAGTGACTTTCAAGCAAGTGCATCAGCAGGTTTTGTGTGTGTGTGTGTGCTCTGTTTTTTATAACATAGGACATAGACAACCAAGGTTATGCTAGGAGTTTATTCTTGACTGTAACAATGACATCTACAATACTGGACCGATGAAAGAAGACATCTGGTGCAGCTCAATGAACTCCATTTCCTTCCCAACTAGCAGTCACGACTAGCCACAGATTGAACTCCCAGACTCTCACTTGACTTCTGGCCAATTGAATTCTAAAACTAAATAAGTTTTTAGAGGTGGAAATTCCCTAAGATGGTTAACTTGGAAATAAAAGGGGACTTCATCGTTGTTCAGTTGTTTCAATCCTATCTGACTTTTCATGATCCTGTTTGGGGTATTCTTAGACAAAGATACTAGAGTGGTTTGCCATTTCCTTCTCCAGCTCATTTTCCAGATAAGGAACCAGAGGTGAACAGGGTGACATGACTTGCCCAGGGTCACACAGCTATTAAGAGTCTGAGGCTAGATTTGAACTCAGGAAGACAAGTCTTCTTGACTCCAGGCCCAGCACTCTATGCACTATGGTACCACCTAGCTACCCCCTGAAGGGGACTTTAGAGGCCATTGAGTCCACCCCCCTCATTGCATAAATGAGGGAACTGAGACTGGAAGTGGTTAAGTTTCTTGCCCAGAATGACATAGCTAGTAAGTTTCTGAGGCAGTATTTGAACTCAGGCCTGTAGGGTTAGGACTATTTTATTTTTTATTTTTTTCATTTCTTTGTTTCTCTACTGCTTAGCACAATGCCTGACACATAGTAAATTCAATAAACTCTTTTAACTCATTTTTGTTCATTCATTTAGTACTTTAAGAATGTGTGATTTTGTCAGTTGGCATTCTCTTGGCAGACAGTCTTCAAGATTTGCTGAGGACAGTAATGTATACTACCATTTAGGCAACCTGTAGGCTAGCCTTTCCAAACTTAACTGCTACTCTGGACCCCTCCTCAACATATTGCCAGCTCTGTGGGATTGAATTCTGCTCTCCTAAACCTCAAGGACCCAAAGTCTCTTCTTTATCTCAATAAATCAGAAGAGGATTTTTTATAGTGGGCATATATTGTTAAAAAAAAATCCAAGAAACCTGAACTAATGTTTGGGAAAAGATAGCCAACTGGTGAATTGATGAAGATAAAAACCAAATATATTTCATCAAATAAGCAGTAGATTGTGAGTTATTGTTATCCTTAAGGACAATAACTGTCTTTTTTTGTCTATTTCTATAACCTCAATAGAGCAACTAGGTGGCACAGTGACTAGAGTGTTGGGCCTGAAGGAAGATTTGTCTTTGTGAGTTCAAATCCAGTCTCAAACACTTACTAGTTGTGTGACCCTAAACAAGTCACTTCACCCTGTCTGCCTCAGTTTCTTCACCTGTAAGATGAGTTGGAGAAGGAAATGGCAAACCACTCCACTATCCTTGGAAAGAAAACTCTAAATGGGGTCATGGAGCGTCGGACATATATACTCTCAAAAAATGAGAGGAGTCTGAGGAGATTTGGGGGTCTAGGTCATTCCATCCTCTATCCTGTTAGAGGAAGGGGAATGATGATGAGATGGCAGCATTTGCTGCCAACCCATGGATAGAAGAGGTGATCCTGAGAATCTTTGCTGTGGTGCTCTGCTTGGAGCTGTACCCATATTTACCAATATGATTTGCAAGTAAATTAAAGATCACAGAAGGTGAGTAGCTCTTTCCCAGGCCCTTTTAAAAGAATTGGCAAGGCATGGCTTGTCACTGCTATCCTCTGCATCGCTCTGGCTTATCCTTAAGAAACTGAAAGTGTTTAGCTGGAAGATGGGAGCATCTGGGATTATTCACCAGAAACATGTTGCACAACTGACTTGGATTGTTAAAAATCATTGTGTTTCTTTGCAATGCTCTAGTCCAGGTTCTCATCTCTGCTCATCTGCACAATTGTGATGGCTTGTAAAGTTCCTCCCTACCTCCAGCCAGTCTTTCTCCAATCCATATTGCAAACTCCCTGAGGGCAAGAATTCTCTCTCTCTCTCTCTCTCTCTCTCTCTCTCTCTCTCTCTCTCTCTCTCTCTCTCTCTCTCTCATCTTTAGATCCCCAGCACCTAGCACAGTGTTTGATATAGAATAGGAGCTTAAACCATATGTATTGGTTAATTGATGCTGTCTACATGTTCCTCCCAATTCGTTTCATTCATCTCCTGAAATTCATTTCTTTTCAATAATTCATTAAACATTTATGAGGTGCATGACACTGTGCTAGGCACCAAGAATACAAAAAGCAGAAAAGTACCAGCCCTCAAGGAACTCACATTCTCCTGGGGGGATTTAATATGTATTTTTCTTGGATCTTTATTGTGATTTCATTGTTTTAAGGAGCTCCCAGATGAGAAAACTCCCTCTACCAACACAGGTCAGAACCTCCTTTTCAACTTGTAATCTTAGAGGTTTATGTTTTTCTTGAATCAGAACTGTGATTTTGTTGTTTTAAGGAAATCCCTACCCACATAGGTCACAATCTTCTTTTCAACTTTTAGATAATCACCTACAGCAGAAATCACCTACACCTTAGAAACAGAGGCACAAGGGCCATACAGAAGATCCGTGGGTGGGGGGAAGATGCATATTGACTTGGAAAACCACAGGTAGATATTATCTAACTTAATTTGTTAAATATTTCCCAATTATTTTTAATCTGGTTCAGACCACATTGGAGAACATTGCTAACCAGCCATTGTAAGTGACTTGCCCAAGAGCACAGTCAGCACTTGTCAGAGGTGGCATTTGAACCTAGCTCTTCCTGTATCCACAATAGGCTCAGAATCCCCTTGCAGTAGTACAGTGCGGGCTCTCTTCAGCCAGGTATACAATTAAATAAAAACAATGTACCAAAATAGTTAAAAGTGAAGTAATTGCAGGAGGGCAAAAACACTACCAACTGAATGGACTCAGAAAGACTGTGTAACCTGTAGGAGGTGACATTGTTACTGTGTTCTGAAGGAAACTAAGGGATTCCAAGAGGAGCCAACCACAGATGTAGGAGGTGAGAGATGGAAAATCTTGAATAAAGAATGAAAACTTTCGGGAGCTCTCCATGGTACCATATCATAGAAAGCTGATTGATTTTTGGCTTCCAGTGCCGAAAAAAAAAAATCTGTTGAGAATTTTCCAGAACAGCCTTCCCACAAATCCTCTTGTGATGCTCTCTGATCTAGCCAAATGAGGTTATTCTCGCTCCCCCTTTCTTGTACATTGTTGTCTCTGTGTCCTTGTTCCTTATTTCCATCTGCATCAGAAATGGACTCTCCCTCTCCCCATCTGTTGATGACACCTCAGATACTACATTCTTCGAAGATGTCCCTGATCCTGTCCTCACTCATCCCTCAAATAGGTGATCTCTCCTTTCTCAGATATCTCATTTCATTCACCTCTCTCCTATCATAGTTACTTACTCATGTACTTGAGATAGCTAGACAGTGCACAGAGTAATAGTGGACTTGGAGCTGTTTGTTGTTGCTGTTGGGACTTTTCAGTCATTTCTAACTCTTCCTAACCCCATTTCAGATTAAAGATACCAGAGTGGTTTGCCATTTCCTTCTCCAGCTCATTTTACAAATGAGGAAACAGGAAAACAAGGTTCAGTGATTTGCCCAGTGTCACTTGGGTTCAAATCCTACTGCAAACACTTTCTAGCTTCTGTGACTCTTAGGTAATCACTTAACCTCTGTCAGACTCGGTTTCCACATTTATAAAATAAGGATATCCTACCTCCCTAGATGGTTTTGAAGCTTAAATGAGGGAACATGAAAATCACATTGTAAACCTTACAGCTTTACATAACCTCGTGCAATTATTATGTAATTGTCATTAGCAATGGAGGGTAGGACCTATGTCATATCTATGTTTATAATGTCATATCACATGGTAGGACACATGGACAAATTAATATTTTTTCAATTAAATTTGAGGCATACATACACAAAGGGGGGAAGGAGGAGTTAAGAATCCACACTCTCTCATTTGTTTCTGGTGAGAAGGTAGGTACAGACAGAGTCTGAACTATCAAGAAGCATTAATGACAGTGAGAATGCAGCCTTACAGGGCAAATCCCTCTGGGAATCTGTGCTGATTTCTTATGTCCCTAATGGTTTGGGAGGTTGTTAGGAACACAGAAGCACTGATTTAGCATGGAGCTGGAAGGGGCCTTAGAGATAATCTGGTCTAACCCCTTCATTTTACAGATGAGGAAACTGAGACCAGCAAAGAGAAGCAACTTGCCAAAGTCACACAAATAGTAAGTGACAGAGCTAGAATTTGAATCAATATCCTTTAAGATGCTCTTTGAGGGCAGAGATTACATCTCAGCGTTCCCTCTCTGTCTCCCAAAGGCTAGCACAGTGCCTTACACATAATAGGCACTAACAAATGCTTACTGAATTGAGAGGAATTAGTGGTAGCAGTACTAATAGTAATTGCCAGCATTTATATAGTGCCTTAAGGTTTGCAAAGCACTTTACATCTGGTAACTCATTTGATTCTCACAACCCTGTGACATTTGTTGAATTTAACTGTATTGGGCTGGGACTATAATACCAAAATAAACCTTACGTCTCAACTAGAACTGTAATTAGGGTGAGGCACCTGGAATTTGTCTCAAGGCTCTGAAGTTTAGAAGAAATTGACAGATACTTGCCTTTGAACAGTGAAGGATTCAGTCTCCTTTCGAACCTTCCTTCCTCTGCCCACAGGACTGGTGTGGTCTCCATCCATTCCCTTCTCTTAGCCCAGGGGTTCCCCACCAACACACAAACCCAAATGAATTTGTCTTAAAAAGCTGATTTCACCTAAATTGCAAAATTACAATAACTTGGCTCCAAAGAAGAGATATGAGAAGAGACCTCTTCCTACTCCTTTGAAGAGGTGGGAGGCCCACGAATAGGTTAGATTTTTTCAATGTATTTATCAGTCTCTTTTTCCTCTTCATTCTTTTTTCATTTTAAAATAATACTTTGCTATATGAGACAGCTCTCTGGGCAGGAAAATTTTAGTCAATGTAAAAACAAGACATCAAGAAAAAATTATTTTTTTAAAAAAGTTAAGGACAATTTTTATACTATTTGCCCTAGCTACAAAACACTGACAGTAATAACTCTAAGAGAAAGAGTGTTCTATCAGGATAGAAAGACTGTAAGCTAAGACGACCTGAGTTCAAATCCAACCTCTGACACATATTATGTGACCCTGGGACAAATCCCTTAACCTCTCCTGTCTTAACTGAATCTCTATAGAAGTTGTGGTTCTCAAAGATGACAATGATATCAGGGAGGTGATGCAATGACATGTGAGTGAATTGGATTTAAGTGAGGCAAGGCTATGCAAAGTCACCAGCCTCACTTTCTTCTCTGGACCACCTGAGTCCTGAGGCATGATAGAGATCAGGATCAACTGAGATGGCGCAGGATGCAGTGGGAGGCCTTGGTCTTTTTAAGACCTTAAGTGAGTCTCTTAAGACCTCTATAGAGGCAGTTTCCTTATCTGGGAGTTACCTATGACAAGGAAATCACAGCCCAGGACCTATCCCCTCTCCTATGACTACGACCTACTGAATCTCTCTAAAAAGTCAAGTTGCCCTGAAAATACCAGTCGTGAGAGCTCTGCCAGAAAAGTTTGTAATGACATTATCATGAATTTGTAATGGTCATCCAGAACAATTCTCCCTCAGAAAGCCTGCAGATGGAGAAAGAAAGGGCGGGGGAGAGGGGTAGGGTGACAATAAGCATTTAACTAGTACCTGCCATGTTCTAGGCACTGTCCTAAGTGCTTTACAAATGTTCTTTTATTTTGATATCATTTAGTTAATATAGCCCATTCTTATTAAATATAGAACAATAATTCCAATAATTAGGGAAGTGAAATCTCCATGAGCCCTCCCCTTGGTAGCAATCAAGCCTCTCCACCTAAGTTTCCTGGGGGAAAGAAGGCAGGGAGAGAAGGAGCAGTATGAGAAGGGAAACAGAAAGGAAAATAACAAGGAGGAGAGGGCAAAAGGGAAGGAGAGAAGGAAAGAGGAGGAGTAAAAGAAGGTCAAGATAGGAAGAAGGAGAAGGGAAGGAGGAGAAGGGGCACAAAGGGGGAAGAAGAGGAAAGGGAGAGAGACATAGACAGAAACAAAAAGCAGAGGTGAAGGGAGAAACACACTGGACCTATGAACTCATTGGTATAGGGAACTTCCAGGTGAGAAAACTCTCTCAACCTTGTGATATGAGGGATACTGCTAGAGATGATCAGTGAAACTCAGAGGAAGGAGCTAGCACTGTGGTTTGGAATAGTCAGATAAGGCTTCACAGAGGAATTGAAACTTGAGCTAGCACTTAAAAGATGAGTTGGATTTGGATCAATAAAGAGCATGTAGTGGGGGTGGCAGAGGCATTTCACATAGAAAGAATAGTGTAAGCATAGGCCCCCAGGCAGGAAATTAAATTATAAGATGCAGCCTGACCCACAGGAATTAGGTTCAAATTCTGGCTCTATTTACTTACTACCTTTGTGATCTTGGATATATCATTTCACTTTTCTTAGCCTCAGTTTCCTTTTCTGTATAATAAGAAGACTGATCTAGTAAAGGTTTAGGGCCCTTTCCAGTTCTCAATAGAATCTTATGATCATATCTGGGGTCACTAGAGACCTCCATTCAGGTTGGCACTCAATGGAATATTCCTTATCATCCAACCTGCTATAAACCAGTCAATAAACCATCAGCCTCACAGGTAGAAGATGAATGCATGGTTAGTGGTTGTTTGGAGAAGAACTCCAAGGATTTTACAGGACTGTGAGTGCAATGGGAGTGGGCAGTGTGATGTGGCAACCACAAAATTTAACGCAACCTAGGACTTCCTAAAGAGAGGCAAAGTTTCTAGGAAGAGGGAGGTGGCAGACACCACTGAGTTCTACCATCATGCAGCCTCATCTGAGGTACTGGATTCAACTGTAGCAACCAGAGTTTATGAAGAACTTTGATGAGCTGCAGAATGACCAAATGTCAAAATGGTGAAGGACCTTAAGTCCATATTGCATTGGGATGTTTAACCTGGAGAAGAAAAGATTCAGGAGGCACATGGTACCTATCTTCAAGGTGTGACTGAAGGACCACAGGGTGGTGGAAGGATTAGGCTTGTTCTGACAAACCAGGAACAGTACGGGTGATTAAGAAAGGCCAGTTTGGACTTCATGTTAGGCTAAACTTCCTCAAGATGAGAGCCATCCAAAAGTCACAGGCTGCCCCCAAGGGAGTTGTGGGACTCCTCTTCCTTAGAGGTCTGCAAGAAGAGATTGAGTGATCATATTAGAAGCTGTTGATGCTGGGAAATTTATAGAAAGGATTCTTGTTCAGCTAGACCAGAAAGCCATTGAGGTCCCTTGAAACCCTCAAATTTCTGGGATTCTGCAATCAATCAACATGTATTAAGTGCCTACTGTATGTCATACTCTATGCTGGGTGCTGAGGATAAAACATTTACATTCTATGAAGGAAGACCCACGTGAACATACGATTATCCCCACCGCTGTATCCTTCTTCTAACCTCTTTTTCCTCTGCTTTGTCTACAAGAATATCACAAGACACTTGTCAGATGCTTTGTTGAAATTCCTATAACTATAGTATTTCCTGATCTGTTGGACTCAGTTTCCTCAAATGTATAGCAATTCCTCTGGGACCGCTTCTATCTTTGGATTTATATCTTAAAGACTTCCCCACTGTGACTCAGCTGTCTTCTCATCCTGGAACCTTTCTCAGCACCAGGTACCTTCTTACCCATCATTATCCCTTCGCCTTGTCCCTTCTCCCATCAGCAAGTTCCCTTGAAAGCTTTGATTTGGGGAAATGGACCCAGATTAGCCATGCTTCATTCCTCCCCAGTCGTGTTTCTGACTCTGGACTTCGCCACCAGGCTTCCATGGGTGCCCCTTATTCCTACTCCATCTTTCCAGCTCCCTTTTATACGTGTTGTCTTCTCCCATTAGAATGCAAGCTACTGGAAGATGGAGATTGTCTTTCTGCTTATATTTACATTCTCAGTGCTCAGTACAGTGTTGGGCACATTGGTAATGCTCAGTAAACTCTTGTTGATTAACTGACTGATTGTCAACTACATTAATGGATTCCTAAGACCTCTCGGGACTTAGACGATTATAGATTTAGTACTAGAAAGACCTAGAAGTTCAGCCCCCTGATTTTTCAAATGAAAAAATAGTGCTATAGAGGTGAAGACATATGCCCAAAGACCATATAAAATTCTGTTTATCGAATTCAGTGCCCCAGCCTTAAGAAGTACTAGGGGATGAATGCCCACATTTTAAAGAGAGGTACACCCACTACTACCACATGCTATTTCCTAATATAAATATTCAGCTCCAGAACCTGGAGCCAGAGAACTAATTAGTCAAGCTAAACGAAGACAATGTAGCCGCAGCCTGGCAAAGTGCTAAGAGTCTTATAATCCAGAATTTCATTTTTAAAATTCAAGCTGAATTTTCAAAGGTCACATGGAAGGAACTCATCCTAGCCCATAGTTCCCAGATCCACTAATTGGGTGAAACCAGTCTCCCTGCAGTCAGGTATCTTACCTGGAGTTGATCACAGAAACTGAGGCTCAGCACACAGAGTCCAGGAAGGCTAATCTGCCTCCTCTTGCCCCCTCCCATCCCTCATCACCAATGTTAAAGTTTCTAGGAGCTTAATTACGTGGGTGCTATCCCTTCGTTAATTGGTATTCCAAAGGAACTCTATAGACTGATTATATTTTTATCTCCATAAAAGAAAGATCATATTACCTTAGAGCAGAAACATTCTAATGATGGGAAACATTTCATAATCCCATGTCTAATTGGGAGATACATACTGAAAATAATTTTGTGGTTGCCGGCAAGATTAGGAGGTTGCTTTGAAAAAAAAAAAAAGCTTTGAGCAGAGTCTATTCTGAAAGGAATGCTAGAAGAACCCAAGAGTATCTAATGACCACAGGTAGTCAGGTTATAGCTCTGTGCTCTGCTGGGCATTCTGGGTGATTTCAGTGCTAGGGAAACATTAATAAATATCTATTAAGCCCTAATAGTAATATACTCCAAGTCTACAGAACCTTGTCCCCAAATTCTCCCCTGACCAGATTTGAAAGCTCTCCTCAAATGCTATTGAAATTGCCAGGAACATTAGTTAATTGAAGTTTCTTAACAATCAGATTTTGCTGAGGAAAGGGTTTCTCTGGGAAAAGAAGGGAGCAAAGCTGTATCGATCCACTCTGGGCTGGTGCATATCCCCACCCACCTCCTGCCAAAGCTGTTTGCCTACAGTGTGTTTACCATGCTTCAGATGTGCAGTCTATTTTAACTTCCTAATCACCGAAGCCAGACAGAAAAAGGAATAAGGGGGCATATCAGAAGCTGTCGAAAACTGGAGCCCATTAAGAGGGCAGAATTGTTAAGGGACCACACTATATACTAAGATTGGTTTGAGAAAGTGGGACTGTTTTAGCCTGGAGATATAGGAGGGAGAAATCTGATAGCTATCTGGAAAGGGGATTGGACATACTCTGCTGGGCCTCAGAGGGGAGATCAAGGATCTAATGAGCAAATATTATAGAGAGGCAGATTTCAACTCAATCCAACTATAAGGAAAAACTTCCTAGCCCTTAGAACTATTCAAAATCAGGTTGGTGTTGAAACTCAAATTAACAAGCATTATCAAATGTTTGCTATATGCCAGGCATTGTGCTAAATGCTAGAGAAACAAGTACAAACAAAAAGAAAGACAGTTCCTATCTTCAAGGACCTTACATTCTAATGGAGGAAGCTGAAAAGTAGGGAGAAAGGTGTTTGGCCCTTCCTCCAAATGGAGATTCTGGGAAATGTCATGAGTTCTCCCATCTTTGGAAATCTTCAAGTAGAGGCTGGATGACCATAGTGTGAAAAACTATGCAGTCTTGATTAACAAATGGGTTGGATGAGATGGTCACCAAGGTCCTTTCCAACTCTAAGAGCCAATAAATTCTTCATTCTCTTTACAAGACTATGGCACATCAAGAAATGCCATGTGCCTTTGCCACAAATGACAACAACAAGGTCTGAGCCATCTAGCTGCCTCCGTGGAGGGTCTACATAAGATTTGAAGCTCAATACTTAGTAAAGGTCTTGACAGTAACCAGTGAAATTGTAGAAAATCCCATGCAACATGAGAAGGTTAGTACTGTCTTTGAAGCTACCTGGAAATTATAGATGAAAGGGAACTATATTTAAACCATTTTAAGGAAAGTTTTTATTCCATGATTGCTTTTCAAAGAGTCTGGTCTCTAGCCAGGTCTCAGAATTCTAAGAATTCTCAAACATTTTTCATGTTGTGATCTATAAAATGCCAATAATAGGGAAACTGAGGCATATTTTCTCTGAGCAAGATAACAGTTTCTTAACAGCAATGTGTATAACTCTTAATAAAGTGGGTCAAACTGGCTTTTTCACTTAGCTTGGTGACCCAGATAACGCCAAAAAGCTGCATTCTTATTGA
>JAQQSK010006851.1:0-14242 GCA_028658325.1 Potorous gilbertii
AAAGGATTTGAAGACTTGAAATAGGATATTCCAGAGGGCAAAGGACCTAGAATTACAAGCAAGAATCACATACCCATAAAAATTAAGTATAATTCTTCAGGTGAAAAAAATGAATATTCCATGAAATCAAAGACATTGAAGCATTCTTGATGAAAAGACCAGAGCTGAACAGAAAATTTGACTTTCTGTTATAAGACTCAAGAGAAGCATTAAAAGATAAACATGAAAGGAAAATCATAAGATACTTAATAAAGTTAAATTGTTTACATTCCTACACGAGAAGGTGACATTTGTAACTCATAAAACCTTTCTCATTATTACGGTAATTAGAAGGAGTATATATATTTAGAAGGAGTATATATGAAGGGCATAGATGTGAGGTGAATATGAAGGGATACCTAAAAAGTAAAATTAAAGGGTGAAAGAGAAGAATGTATTGGGAGAAAGGGAAAGGGAGAGGTAGAATAGGATAAATCATATTACATGAAAGAGGAAGAAAAAGATTTTACAGTGGAGAGGAAGAGGGTTGAGGTGAGAGAGAGTGAGTTGAAACTTATTCTCATCAGAATTGACTTAAAGAAGAAATAACATATACACTCAATTAGGTATAGAAATCTGTCTCACACTACAGGAGAGTAGGAAAGGAAGGGGAATAAGAGAAAACAGGGTGGGGGAGGGTGATAAGATAGAGGCAGATTTGGGGAGAGATTAGTCAGAAGTAAAAGACTATTGAGGAAGGACAGGATGACGAGAGAGAAAACGGAATAAATGGGGGTATGGGATGGAGGGAAATACAATTAGCAATAGTAACTGTGAAAAAAAAATTTGAAGCAAGGCCTCATTTCTCAGACATATTGAAATGAGTCAAGTTTATAAAAATAAGAGTCATTCCCCAGTTGATAAATGATGAAAAGATATGAACACAGTTTCAGATGAAGTAATCAAAGCTATCTCTAGTAATATAAAAAAATGCTCCAACTCATAATTGATTAAATAAATGCAAATTAAAACAACTTTGAGGTACCTCCTCATACCTTTTATATTGCCTAATAGAACAGAAAAGGAAAATGATAAGTGGTGGAGGGGATGTGGGAAAACTGAGACATTGATGCACTTTTGGAAGAGTTGTGAATTGATTCAACCTTTCTGTAGTGCAACTTGAAATTATGTCCAAAGGTCAATAAAACCATGCATATCCTTTGGCCTAGCAATATCACTACTAGGTCTATATTCAAAAAGGGACAAAAAAAGGAAAAAGGATATATATGTACAAAAATATTTAGAGTAGTTCTTTTGCGGTGATGAAGAATTGGGAATTAAGGGGATGTCCAACAACTGGGGAATGGTTGAACAAGTTGCATGTGATTGCAATAGAATATTATTATGGGGAATGCTCTTGGAAAAGTCTGGAGAGATTTGCATGAGCTGATACAAAGTGAAATGTACTGTGCACAAAGTAACAACAATATTGTATCAGCTGTAAGTGACTTAGCTGTTCTCAGCAATAGAGTGATTGATCTAAGACAATTCTGAAGAACTTATGATGAGAAATGCTATTGTCCCAGAAAAAGATAATGGTGCCTCAATAGAAACTGAAGCATACTTTCAAAAATTTTTTCTTGGGTTTTTTGTCATTTTATTTTTCTTTCACAACATGACTATTATGGAAAAGTTTTGAATGACTACACACGTACAACCTATATAGAACTGCTTACTTCACAGTGAAGTGGATGGAGGGGGGGAAGCGGAAGGGAGAAAATTTGGAACTCAAAACTTTCAAAACGAATGTGAAAAATTTTTTTACATCTAACTGGAGGAAAATAAAATATTAAAGAAAAAAGCAAAAATTCAATTATTGAAAAAAGGAAAGAAGAAAGAAGGATATGGAGTAGGTATAGAATGAAAATAAAGGAAGGTATTATATGAATACCTTGATTTTCTTTCTTTTTGGCTTGGAAATTGGTCTCACAGTAACTTGTGACATGTGATGTGACCATAACTCAAAGTAGTTGGGCTTTGCTTGTCAAATTCATCAGTTGCTCAGGGAGAGAAATAATAGAACTAGGAAATCAAAACATTTTTTTTTGGCTACCAACAACACATGGGAGGATGTCAAATATAGAAAATGATTCCAAATAAAAAAATTTCCAGAACTCTGTCTCAAGTGGCCATTGGTACAATAGAAAAAGCTATCATTGTCCCTTGGGGTGCACTGTTCTACTCTAGGTACCATGCTGTATAAGGGTATTAACAAGCTAGATGGCAACCAGAGGAGGGGAAACCAGGGCAGTGTTTTTGTTGGTTTTTAAGATGAAAATGTAAGTAGGGTGTGTCACTAGTTTTAGAATTTTCTCTCCTCCCTGTTGGGTTACATTTTAAAATGATGACTCTCCTGAATAGGGCCATCTGTGTACAGAAAGCTATGTCATCAACTGAGGTTTTTTTGAGGTCAAGACAAATAGCTCAGGGGGCAAAAAAAAGATTCAACCTGGTTTTCACTGTTGCTATTTTGTCATCTACTTTTGGCTATCAATGAGTCATCAAAATAGGACAGGTGCAAAAGATATGATCTTTGGAATTTTCCAAGTTTTGAACCAATTCCCATAATGGCCTTTGGCAGGTGACCTCTCAGAGTGCCTTTGAAATCCGAGTTTAACTTGAAGACTCATTTTACATTCTTAGCAGGTTCTAGGCCAATCCCATGGCTGCTTCCCTGGAAGTACTTTCTCCTTATCTCCACTTGATGCAATACAAAATTATCTTGGTTAAAATCACTTAAATAATGGACTTGAGTTTCTTTATAATATGAGGCATTTGTTTTAAGGGCCTCCAAGGCTCTTTTCTTCAAAGTCTTATCTGAAGTACTACCTTCTACAAAAAGCCTTTTTCTGGTCCTCCTTAATCTTAGTGTGACTTCCCTCTGAAACAACCTATAATTTATCCCATACATATCTTGTTTATATGTAGTTGTTTTCATGTTATTTTCCCAGTAGCCTTGAGAGATTAATTACGCAGTGACCAACTCTGATAGACTTTGCTCTTCTCAGCAATGCAATGATCTAATAAAATTCCAAAAGATTCATGATGGAAAATGCTATCCACATCCAGAAAAGGAACTATGGAGTCTGGATGGAGATCCAAGCACACTATTTTTCCATTCATATTCATCTATCTCTCTATTTATCTATCTATCTTCTATCTACCTACTTACCTATCTATCTAGCCATCTATCTATCTATCATCTGTTTATATTTTTTTTCTTTCTCATAGTTTTCCCCTCTGGTTCTAATTCTTCTTCACAACATTACTAATGTGGAAATATATTTATTAATTTGCTTAATAAGAAGTAAGTAATAAATAGTAGTCAAGATTCAAAATCCATTTGTTCATACTGGGCTATAACAGAATGAGGCCTGAGAGAAGAGAGAGAAATGTACAGGGTTCTATTTTGTTTTAATTTTTTTTCCTCTATCTATTCTAAATAGTCCCAGACATATAAGTTTTTCTGAGCATTTAAATGTCTGTTTTTAATAGATTTTTTCTTTCTATGGTTTTATGCTCAGTGCAGATTATTAGCTGTTTTTTCTGCTATCAACACATATATTCCTTCTATTCATTCTCATTTTTAGTCAATAGTAAATAGTCCATAAACATTTATTCACTAAATGACTATGTACCAGGCAAAGGCATTAGAAACACAAAAAGGAAATTCCCTGCTCTCTAAGAGTTTATGATTTAAGGGAGAAAGCACACAAAAGAAAACTGAAAAGGGGGAGAGAGGGAGGGAGTATCAAATTCCTAAATGAGCTCAGCCGAGATGGGAAACGAAGAAATGTGTGAAGAGATGTTTTTGCTGTTCCCTGTCCTTACATGGGGGAATTTATGGCTCTACCCACCAATCAGAGGAGCAGAGGATTCTTTTTTAATATGATGCTCTCAGCTGGAAAATCATAAGCAAACAGAATTTGGTGCAAAGACAAATGGAGTATATTGCTTCAGAGTATTGACTTTAAGTTTTGCTACATGGATTTTGTAACATGAGAAAAAAAAAAGAAGAGAAAAATTTTGTGGAGAAAGTGTGGTAAAACTCAATTATCTAAAATCTGGGAGGATTGAATTCCTCTGCATAGCTGCGCTTTTCAGATCATGACTTCAGTTTATACTATCCATTCACAGGCCTCCTTTGATTCTCTACTATGTTCACTTAAATTGGGTGAAATAGCTATAAAGTACTTTATAAACTTTAATGTGCTATATAATACCAGCAAATAAAATATTGATTTCAACTTAACATTATTATTTTTGTCCTCATTCACTTACTATATGTAAGGTAGAATTCCTAATGTTTAAGCAAGAAGTCCGAAAAGAAAATAGTATCGTTGTCAGAGACTACTTTTCACAGCTCTGGCTTTTAATGAGATTAAGGTATATAGCAGAGAAGGATTGGAACGAACACTCTTAGAATCCTCCTGATGTGAGATACTTCTTGGGGAGGGACATCAAATACACAAAAATGGGAAATAGGTCTTTGAGACCTTTTGGGACATCAAACATTCAAGGTAAATCTCTTTTAGGGGAAAATGGACCAGAGTCCTTCGTAAGAGTCTAAATTGGAGCCAAGGCTTGGTTGAGAACTAGAGTTCTTAATAATGCCAAATACTGGTGGAAGAAATGTCTGCTGGAGTCAGGCACATGTTAGGCACATCTATCCCGAAGTTAAGAAATATATGATTGAACATATTGACAAAATGATTGTTCATCTGGAATAAATTGACCCCCTGTGCCTTTGGCCTTTTATGACGGTTGGAAGCTCAAAGGATCACAGACGTAGATTTTGAAGGGCCTGGAGGGTCCATCTCATACCATACCCTCATTTTATAGATAAGGAAACTGTGGTGTACCCCTCCCAACTCCTCCAAGTCATTGAGGCTTCTGATATAGACACCTGGACCCCTGCTAGTACCCTGTTGTACACCAATTTAGCAGGAAGTTTGTGGGCTTACCACACAAGGCTCTCTCCCTAAGGGTGTTGTCACTATTCCTGACAGTTCTTTAGTGTTTACTGGATTCTGTTAGGGAACAGGTAACCACTAGGTAGATTAAAGACAAGGAATAAACCCTGAGGCCACTAATAATTGACTAGTCAGGGAGTCTACCTGCCAAAATAACAACAGATAAATGATGACCACACTTTTAACGCCAACATGTTATTGTGTGCATGTGCAATATCCAGACTGAAAAGGAGGGCCTGTCAGAACTCTCTGGGGGAAGTACAGTCATCCAGTGGGCATCAGTCTGTGGGCCTGAAAAATTGTCATAGGGATGCCATGATGAAATGACAGATGTTGTAAGACAACAACATCTCTCAGATAATACTCAGGATATGGTGGTTAGAGCCCTGCCCCTCTACACAGAAGACATGAGTGAAAAATCAAGGTTCTACCATTTGTAACTTTGCCCAAAGGGTTATGAAAATGTGCATACCCTTTGACCCAGCAATGCCACTTCTAGGACTGTATCCCAAAAAGATCATAAAAATGGGAAAGGACCCACATGTACAAAAGTAGTTATAGTAGCTCTTTTTGTGGTGACCGAGAATTGGAAATGGAGGGAACACCCAACAATTGAGGAATGTCTGAACAAGTTGTGGTATATGAAGGTAATGGAATCCTCTTGTGCTGTAAGAAACGATGAGCAGGTGGACTTCAGAGAAACCTGGAAAGACTTATATGAACTGATGCTGAGTAAAGTGAGCAGAACCAGGAGAACATTGTACACAGCAACAGCCACATTGTGCAATGAATAACTTTGATAGACTTAGCTCACCACAGCAATGCAAAGATCTAAGACAATGCCAAAGACTCATGATGGAAAATGTCCTTCACATCCACAGAAGGAACTATGGAATCTGAATGAAGATCGAAGCATACTATTTATTGTTTTTTTGCTTTGCTTTGCTTTTTCTTTCTCATGGTTCCTCCCATTCATTCTAATTCTTCTATACAACATGACTAATGTGAAAATAAACTTAATAAGAATGTATATATATAGAGCCTATAGAGGATTACACACCATCTTGGGGAGGGAGAGGGGAAGGAAGGGGAGAAAACTTCAAACTTATGGAGGTGAATGTTGAGAACTAAAAATAAATTAATTAATTTATGAAAAAAAAAAGCAGAAATTAGAACTCTGTTCCTTCTTCCTGAGTGGCCTTGGGAAAGTTGATGATCTATTCTGGGCCTCTAACTCATAGCTGATGGAAACAATTACAGAGACCACAGAGGCCATCTAGTGCACCCTACTGCCCCTTTATTCCCATTTTACAGATGATATGAGTCAAAATTTGAAAGGAAAAATAAAAAAAATGTTGAATTTTGTGGTATTAGCTCTATATGCAGAGAAAAGAAGGATTAGTGTGGGCTAGAAGAGTTAGGAGGATGCCCAAGAGCAGGTGGGACTTGAGCTGAGCCTCCAAAGTAGGATTTGGATACACAAAGGGGAGTGGGAGTAGAAGAATGAGCCTTGGACTAGCAACCAGGAGGCCTTGGTTCCTATCTCTGTTCTACTGTTCAGCGACTATGTGACCTTGGACAAGTCACTTACTATCTTAGAACTTTAGGTTTCTCATCTTTAACATGAGGAAGATAACATTTATGCTGTCTCCCACACAAGACAAGTCACTTACTATCTTAGAACTTTAGGTTTCTCATCTTTAACATGAGGAAGATAACATTTATGCTGTCTCCCACACAAGACTATGAGGATTTCAGGAGATGGTGGATGCCAAGTATGTTAGAATAGAAGAAGAACTACATGAATCTACATCATTATAATTCTTCCAGACATTGAAACATAGAAATGAGGAAAATACTTTCCTATTCTAAAGTTGTCCAGGGGCAGCTGGGTAGCTGGTAGTGGATAGAGCATCCACCCTGGAGTCAGGAGGACCTGGGTTCAAATGTGGACTCAGATACTTAATGTCTGGGCAAGTCACTTAGCCCTATTTGCCTCAGTTTCCTCATCTCCAAAATGAGCTAGAGAAGGAAAAGGCAAACCACTCCAGTATCTTTGCCAAGAAAACCATAACTGGGGACACAAAGAGTTGGACCCAACTGAAAAAAACTAAATAACAACAGTACTATTAAAAAAGCTCTAAGGATAATTATTTTTTCTTCCTCTAATATGTTAATCAAACATAGTGGAATGGGAGACAGATTGGATCCAAAGCATAGCTGTTATTAGCTGTGCGATCTAGCACAGGAATCACTAAGACTGTTCTTCATCCATAAAAAGACGACATGATAAGCTGTTCTACCTTATCTCCAGAATCAAAAGTGCTTTGTAACGATAACGTCCAGTATAAATGTAAACTACTTTAAAAATAATCATCATCTCCCTCTGTCATAAATGCAGAGATGAGGCTGATTAGAATTCACCAGAAAATGGTGAAGATTTGGTCAACCCTGAGCATCCAAGGACTGGTATAATTAGCATGCTGGGTATCTGGGCCTGGAAGGAAAGTGATTTGAGGGGAAAACATGAGGAGGGGAGGATGATTCTGAAGGCAAACTTGATCCTGTAATATTGTAGGATTAACATAAATCCTTGAGTCTGAAAAGTTGGATCTATTTCCTGAATGTAACAGTTACTGAATAATATGAACTTGAGTAAATCAAGGAACTTCAACAAGACTCCATTTCCTTATTTACAAAATGGGGTGGAAGGTGGAATTTGTTGAAAACTGAGAATTTTCAGAACTCAATGGTTTCTATAGCTCACACTTAGAGATTGTTTTTCGATTTACAAACCCGTTTCTCAATGCAATCCTACATAGGTAGCTCAAGTGCTATTCTTTCTACTTAAAATATATGAAGACTGAGTCTCAGAAAAATAAAATGACTGGCCCAGAACTAGTGCTAGCAAGTGGCAGAGTAGGTATTAGAACCCAAATATTCTGACTTCCAGTCTAGGGTTTGTAGTACCACACTGTGCTCTAAGGCTTGTAAGTGTACAAACTAGAATTCACACCCAGACCTATTGACTTCTCAAACTCTTTTCCACCCTGCCCCCATCAAACAAATGTCTTTATAGTCCACACCCAGTAAAATCCAATTATGCTATGTGAGCTTTCAAGTGGTCAGAGAGGGTATAAACAGAAGAAGTAGTAATTCAGAGAGAAGTAAATACTATCCAACTCTAAACAAAATTTGTATTTGTCCTACATTGCTGAAGAAGATCAAGCCATAAGAGAAATGATGACATGACTTGCATTTGACTTTGTTTTGAGTGAGGGAGGGCTGTGCAAGATCACCAACCTCATTTTTTCCTCCAGAGCCATCTGGATCCGGTGACCAGATATTCATCATGATGACTGGAAGTACAACTGGAAACAGAGACTGGATACGATCAAATCTCATCCTATATGTCTTGCTTGAAGACCTTAACACTTCAACCAGCAAACCAACCTAAAGGACAATCAGCCTGTCTTCCTTCAATCTATGTCAAGAGACTGGAAGAAGAGTCTGATTGTTTTTCCAATATGTCCCAAATATCATTAGTTATCCTTTCATCTGTATTCCCCTTTTGTCCCCAGCTGGAATGCAGGAATGCAGAATGCAGATCACCTGACTTGCAGTTCTGACCACAGGAGTTGAGTGCCATTATTTACTTGGTAACCTTAGGCAGATCATTTAAGCCTCTCAGAGTTTTTTGTTTCCTCCTTTGTCAAAAAAGAAAAGCCAGTTGTACTACCTGTCACAGAATAATTGTGAGGATCTTGTGAGGTAATGGGTCTGAAAGTAGTGTGTGAAAGTCAGCTGTTGTTAACACTTCCTTGTCCCCCAAGCCCAGTGGGCTGGCCATTTTCTCATATGGTCCAGTTGTTAATTCTCATCCGCACATTATATATGATCCAGCTAAACTCACTGATGTGCTCTTGTTGACACGTGATGGCCCATCTCCCACACAGTGACTTTGCACTGGAATGCTCTCCCCTCTCACTCCTTTCATTTAGTTTTCCTGACTTCCTCCAAAATTCTGTTTAGATCCCACCTTCTCCAGGAAGCCTAGTCAGTCTTTTACCACTCCCTTACCCTATCCTCCACCTCCTCTTGGAGATTGCCTTTCACCTAGAAACATATTATATACACATATTATATATGAATAGATATATATTTATGAATATTACATATTAGTACAAATAAATGAATATGAACATATTATCGATGTACATAGTCATTTGCAGGTTTTCTTCCCCATTAGAACACAACCTCCTTGAAGACAGAGACTGCTTTTGCCTTTCTTTGTCTCCTTAGTTCTCATCACTTTTTGTTATTTTTTACTCCTTTTCACTTGTGTCCAATTCTTCCTGACTCCATTTGGGGGTTTTCTTGGCAAAGAAACTATAGCGGTTTGCCATTTCCTTCTCCAGTTCATTTTACAGATGAGGAAACTGAGATAAATAGGAGTGAGTGAGTTGTCCAAAGTCACACAGCAAGTAAGGGCCTGAGGTCAGATTTGAACTCTGGAAGATGAGTCTTCACTTATTTAGTTCAACTAGCTACTCACTTACTTAGCACTTAGTAAGCATTTAATAAATGCTTTTTGGTTGACTGATTAGCATAGGGCTTTGCAGAGAGCAGGTGCTTTATTTCTCCTAAAGGTGGAGCTGCTTTTACCTTAGATGAAAACACCCTGGGGATCATATGGAAGGGGAACTTGGGTCTATTTCACTGAGTTGGCTCCACTCCAATACAATAGAAAACATTTGTCTTCATGATTGACTCTGTGCCTTCCAGCTTCCTCTTTCTGTTCTCCTTACTTTGGGGCTCTCTTCCTTTCCCTGTGCCCCCTATACTCAGTAACCTCACCACTGTGCAGACCCTTGCACTACAAGACCCCACCCTCACTCCCCTAGTCAGTAGTGCCCCAGCTGTGCTTTCTTCTTCCAAAGTATCCTTCACCTGACTCACAGGTCTGTGCACCCTGAGTGGAAAGTCTTCTATGTCACCCAACTTCTGATGCTCGGAAACCTTGTCACAACAACCAGGGCCTTTCTATTGTATCGGGGGTGGAACCAACTGAACAAAATGGGCCGAGTCCCCTGTCTTATGGGTTTTCAGTCCCAAATGTTTTCTCAAAATTTATCCTTTGCACCAAGTTGAAGCAGCTTCCTGTGAGTCCCCCCCACCCATTCTTGGCAAAGCTGTTTGTGCTGAAGTTACGGCCCACCAATATGTCATTCCTTCTAGAATAAATGAGAACTGAGAGATCTTTTCCTTCTGCCAAAAACCTCAAGGAAAGGGGGTGGGGAGGGGGTAAGGGAATGGTTATTAACATCTCAATGAGATTAGAGAATCTGAGTTTAAAAATGAGATTGGGTGATAAAAAGCATATTCTTCATAAATATTTAACCTCTTTCAGCATGACAGTAATTAGAGAGCTGAGCTCCACACACTGCTGCTAGAGGCCTGTCCTAATTTTGAAGTGAACCCCTCCTTTCCTTGACTTTATAATGTTACTATAAAAAAAAATAAATCACTGGAGTCCAGGGAAGTAAAATACTACATTGGCTTCCTGAGTTTTACTTGAAATATGTGGGGGAGAAAAAAAAAGAGAGATGTTCCTTAAATTGTGGCAGTTAAAGTCAATATTTCCTTTAATTTGTTTTCACTTCTGAGGGGAGACAACTATGCTATGTGAACAGTCAGCTGTGGAGGCTGAACACATCTGAGCAGAGACTGTTTAGTATTGTCCTCAGATGAGACATTTTTACAGTTAGTCCTACATCTATTTAAAGAAAATTGTTCATCTTCTCTGAGCCTCAGTTTCCTCATCTGAAAAATGGGGGTAGTACTTATAGTATCTACCTTAAAGGGTTGTTATCGGGATCCTTAGATAACTGGAACTTTTCAAACTTTATAGAATCCTATAAATCAATCATTGTTATTAAGGATAAGGACAGACTTGATTACTTTGGCATAGGGAGTTGGAGTTCCCTTTAACGATGCAGTCATGCGCTATCTGGGCAATATATAGTCTTAGAGAATTGTCTGGGGAAGAGTTGAAGGGACTTTCCCAGGATTGTATAGGATTATACAGTATATGACAGAAGTGGGAATTTAGCATAGGTCTCCCTGGCTCAGAAGGCAACTCTCCATCCATAAGCTTTACAGTCTATTATTAATTTCATTGAAACAATTATATTCATAAATATGATAATGGAGGTAAATGGATATAATAAACAGTAGAATGTAAGAGGAGCAAATGAGGTATACAAAGGGCTCCAAGAAAATTTGGGGGAGCTAAGGTTGCTTTCCTCTGGGAAAGTAAATGAAATCTTCATGGTAGAGGTAACATGAATTAGCACACGAAGAAACAGAATAGTTACAACAGATAAGAGGTAGGAAGATATTCTGATCCACTAATGCATGGTAATCCTTGGAGACCACATGTAAGTGGAAGATTGAGGAACAAGGGTAGGAAACAATTAATGATCCAGTTTGGGTGGAAAGTATGGGCATCTAGATGGTGCAGTGGAAGAGCATTGGACCTAGAGTCTACAACACCCGAGTTCTGAGGTCACTAGCTTGGTAAACCTGAACTGGTCACTCAACCACTGTTCACCTCAGTTTCCTCATCTGAAAATGGACATAATAACACCATCTAGCTCCTAGCATTGTTTGTGAGAACAAGATATTATCCTAAATCTTTAAAAAGTTTAAAGGACTATCTGTACAAAACTACTACTACTACTACCACTACTACAACCACTACCACTACCACTACTACAACCACTACCACTACCATTACTACGACCACTACCACTACCACTACTACAACCACTACCACTACCACTACTACGACCACTACCACGACCACTACTACGACCACTACCACGACCACTACCACGACCACTACCACGACCACTACTACGAGCACTACCACTACCACTACTACAACCACTACTACGACCACTGCCACGACCACTACTACGACCACTACCACGACCACTACCACGACCACTACTACAACCACTACCACTACCACTACTACGACCACTACTACGACCACTACCACTACCACTACTACGACCACTACCACTACCACTACTACGACCACTACCACGACCACTACTACGACCACTACCACTACCACTACTACGACCACTACCACTACCACTACTACGACCACTCCACTACCACTATTAGTATTATATGTAGAAATGTTTCCACTATCTGTGAAATAAGTTTTCTCCCATGCTGGTATCCTTTGACATAAATTGTACCCATCCCTGGGTGGTAAGGGAGACAGCAGGGTCCAGGGACTGGATTTGGTTTAGGGCCAAGTAGCTGCATTACTGTTACCACGAGTGTTATTCTTCATTGGGAAGTATAAGTCAGACAGAAAGATCTCTGGCTAGAAGATGATTGAACAATAAGGATACTTACAGGCTTTGAAATCAGATTCAGGTTCAAATCCTTCCGTTCTTTCATTTAAGTTCTATGTGACCTTGTGCAAATTAATTAATCTCACAGAGCCCTGGATATCTACATTATATCTGTGGTGCCTTTAAACTCTACATTTATGATATTAATCTTTATTTTGAGTGCCAGAGTCCTACTTGCCTTCACCCATCCCAAAACCAAGGGTCAAACTTATACTTTGAGAAAATGTCTTCATCAAACTCTTCCCCACATCTCTTCAAGTGACATAAAATCATACCACTTGGAGAAAATTCATCCTCATATGCAAACAGTACTCTAGAATGGGTGAGGAATAATATCATTTATTTATTTATTCATTAGTGTAAATTAATTTAATATTTATGTGCATGTATGTTTCTTTCTTTTTTTCTTAAAGATCAATGTTCCATTAGGGAATTGGAATTTTGCTAGGGGAGATAAGAAGGAAGGTGAGATAATTTTGGAGCATGGAATTCTTATGGATGAAACAAGATTATTTCTAGGGCTTTGGGCAGAGTGAAGCATGAAAGGACTGATGTTAGCCTGGAGCAGAGGGGAGAGAAGGTGCTAAGAGCAAGAAAAAGGAACAAAGAAAGAGAGGTGGGGTAAGATCAAGGACAACTCTCATCTCCCTCAAACTTTGGCTAGGGTGGATCCTGCCTCCTTCCTATTTTTACCTAGAAACAACTCATCCCTCAAACAACTAAAGAGGTCATTTCACTCTTGTTTAATCACTAACCTCTGAGGTCCCTTCCATCTCTAGATCTTGTGAATATATGCTATCACGACTTGCCTTCCTCTAATATGTCCACACATCTCTATTACCTTCCCTGGGTTGTGGGTGTAAATGGGGATGGGCAGAACAAGGTTCTGTGGACATGGAACATGAACTCCAACGCTGGGAAATCAAGGGATTAGACCTGCTTTCCTCCATCCACAGGTTCTGCCACATGTCATTTAGCAATCTTTCTGTCATGATTCCTCAGCTGTTTTATGAACTGGTTTCAAGACATGGAGTACAGAATGCAGGAAGTTTATTCTGGGCTTTGTTTTGCTTGACAAGCAGAAGTTAATGTGAACTATTTTATAGCTTGTGTGGCAGTGTACATGGACAACTTAGGGAGAATTATGGTTCATGATTCATATCACTCTAGGATAGAAGAGAATCAAAAGACCTAGAAAACCTAGTATGGTGCTTGGCATACAGATTTTTTTGTCCATTTTTGAAGCGGATCAATGCCACACCCCAGCCTGACTTATGTATGAATTGGATTCCAGTAAGGTAGAGTTGCACGGAAGTGTCACCTTTACTCTCTTTTCTCAAGTTTTCGAAGTCTAGTGGCAAGACAAAAGTCAAGATGACCGGGAATGACCCAGGATTCAGTGGACATGCTTGGTTTCTCTGATGTCTGACCAAGCTCTAAGTGCTCTACTATGCCTGCTTCAGCTGCCTTCATGACCATCAGAACAAGTTGTTCCTATCTGGCCATTATCCTGGTGGAAGTCTTCATATGCTTGGTAGTAGATACCGCCTAACTCACTGATGGGTTTTAGGCCCATCAGTTACCCTCAACTTGACTTAGCCCATCTACCAAGATGGTTCACTGGGGTAAATTGGCAACTAGTAGGTGCTTAATAGAGGCTGGTTGACTTGTAAAGAGACAAAAAGGTTTTTAGAGATCATCTAGTGACCTTAATAAAAGGATTTGCTCTGTAAAACTTGGACTCAGTCAAAAGGGTGCACCAGAGGACCTAGAAGGCCACAGGAGGCCTTAAAG
>JAQQSK010006852.1:0-14241 GCA_028658325.1 Potorous gilbertii
AGTCAAGTGATAAGATCAGGAGACAGATCATAGAGGAAGAGAGGCTACTGGGATATCATAATTTCTGAGGTATAGAAATGGCATTAAAGAAAATCAAGACCTAAAAGCAGCTGGACTGGATTATGTATCTGTAGTGGAGATCCATGCTAGTAGCCATGCCGTTGTAAAGTCTTTGAAGCACTAATATACAAGGTAAAGGAGAAGTTACCAAGGGCATAGAAAAAAAATTTTAGATTTTATTAGTACAGAAAATGAAAGTCTACCAAGAGAATATGAATAACTACTGACCTATGTGACTAATTTCCTATCTATGCAAAATCTTTATGAAAGTCATCTTTATGCAAATCAAGGGCAAACTAATTATTAAAATTATTAAAGAATAAGAAGGTTTTTGCATCTGATATTCAACAGTAGACCTCATCTTTGCCATTTTGCACTTATCTAAAGAGGTAACAGATATAAGATTCCATTGTGCTTATTGTCTGTCGATTATAGAAAAAAACCACTTGATATGGTAGAACAAAACATAACCTTACAGGCTCTTTCAACAGCAAGGTACCTCTCATCTATACATCAAAATTATTTAAGATTCCTTAGAAGATATAATAACAGAAATAACCCTTTCAGTCACTCTTTAATAATAAATGTCAGATAAGACATAAAACAGGGAAATGTATGCTTGCCAAAGGCATTTGCCCCTGTGATAAAAGAGATCTAATGTGGAGTCAGGTCAAAGAGGGATTATTCATGGATAGTGAAATCTTCCAGATGCTACTGTTTGCAAATGATATTGGGATGATTGCATGAGATTTGTAATTAGTCAATGAAGTTTGTCTTATATATCCACCCTGGAAAAACCAAACTGATGAAGAATGTTTGTTGTCCAAATTTCAACGTGCATTTGGAGAAACACCCTGAAGAGCTCATTCATCAGTATCCTTATCTCTAAGTGAGCTTCTCTTTCTATATTATACATGCGCACACACACACACACACACACACACACACATATATATATATTTATATTTATATGACAATGAAGATTAAGAATGAATTGGGGCCAGAGTTAAACAAGAGGAGGAAGTCAGACTAAATTACCTTAAGGAAATTGGAAAACTGCTTTACTGACCCCAAGCTTTCTGTGAAAGCAAAGGCCCATCATGCTACTATTGCATTCTATTGGAGTTACTTATGGCAGTGAGACATGGAACATAATTACCTTTGAAGAATTAAAGCATGACACAGAGGGAAGTTACTAGAGAGCTGTCCAATGGGAATAAGCTGGCCACAGCACGTACCAAAGAAGAACTCTAAAGAACAGGACTAAAAGATGTTATCAAGGAATTGTATAATAAGATGAAAAGGTCACTTGACAAGAATGAAAGGATGAAGACAGCCAGAATGTTCTATTCTCAATGTATGGAGAAAGGGAGAAAGGTGACCAGCAATGGATACCCTATGGGGAACTTACGGAAGTGCATGGACAAGAGTCACAGTTTAAGCAGGCCTGGATAGGTTGCAGTTATCATCGTAGTAAAGAATTCTAGTATTAATGAGACCATGGATCCATTTGACTATTAAGTGATAAGAAGCAGAAACTCAATCCCATTGTACTCAATACTGGCCAGATCCTTACAAGAACTACCACTCTAATTTCTAATTACTTTGTCAATGGGCTAGCTTTACTCAGATAAAAGGATTATAGCAAAATAGCCACAGGAATGACTTGAAGGGTTGAAAAATACTTTGTGAGTAAAAAAGTAAACTGAGGTCATCTGTCCTGAAAAAAGAAAGTTACAGAGAAGCTTAGATAAATGATATCAAATGGACAATTTCATGAGGCTAAAGTTAGATGGAGTGAGGGTGGACTATGACCCTTGGTACGAGGAGGAGAGGATGCCAACAGGTACTATCAATTGACTAAGCTTTGGGGAGGACACACTGAACCAGAAAAGCACTCAGCGTGGTAACCATGTCTGCATTTTGCCTCCTAGCCCAGTTCTGATTATCCTTTCCTATGTCTTTGTTCCAAGAGATTTTTCTTTTTGTGTATCTTAGCATCTTGAACTTGGGTGTAGAACAGACTCCCTGATGCCAGCCTGGCTAGGTTTCTTGATTTATGCATCTTTGCCTCCAGTTCAGATCTAGGCCCTTTTATCCCGAGGCAAAGATTATACTTCACTGCCTAGATGTCTCCCTAATCACTCACACATGTTGGTCTAGCCTTAGGCAGACCTGACAGTTTGTCTGGCTCCAAAACAAATGACTTGCAGCTCACAGTGACAGAATTTCTTGCCATACTGCAAGTCTCTCACCCCCTAAATCTTACCCTGCCCTGAAACCTAGCAAGCATTTTCAGAGGCTGCATCACTGTAACAAAACCTACCTCATCCTTCTGCAAACCTTGCCACCTACATAATAAGGCTGTCACTTGGAAGGTCGCAAACTCTTGGTTTAGGCAAGACCCTATCATGCCCACCATGAAGTTCAGCCATAGTTTAGTCCGTTCATCTACACAGAACATGCCCTTTTATGAGAACTCTAGTTCCTACTTATGTTTCTTGTTCTTTTCCTCCACTTATCCTACCTACCACAATTTCTATGGTCCAGAAAGACCTGGAAGAGTTGAGACCACCCAAGCTAACTTCTGTGATATACTATATGCATCCAAAATGGTACATTCTTCTTAGAACCCTCACAGACTCAAGTTCAAATTGTTGAGGTTTACATTGGTCATTTACCTCTCTGCCTTCCTTATGCTTCCACTCATTTAGGAAAGTTACAATTGCTAAATTTAATCAGTTCTGTGTATTTATTTAATAGATCCGAGAAACAGCTTTAGTGAAGCACTTAATTAGGATATAAATGAATTTTAATGAATGAATGGTGACAGAAAACTATATTGCAGCACATTTCCAAACAAGTAAAATCTCATGTTCCCTTCTCCCCAGAGTAGTTTGGGAAAAGACCTTCTACAAAGATTTATAGCTACAATGGGGAAGATAATATTTTTTCTTCAAGTAGAGTGAGAGTTTAGTGCCTTCAATGAAATAGGATTGGCATTCCTGTTTAAAAACTGCTCCTGCTCCTGCCAGTGTCTACAACCCATCTCTTTCTATTCTCTGTAAAGTTCTTGCTTGGTTTTGCTCATCATTCGCTTGATTGTTGATATCTCTATGTTTCCTTCATTTATCTTTCCCTCCTTGTGGTCACAAACTGGCAGACATCTCTCTTACTCTTAATCTTCCTTCAGACTCCAGCTACCATCCATAGATGTCCTATGTGCATACATCCTCAGGGAAAATGGGGCCTTAGTTCTCATCCAATAAACATTCACGCTCTGTGGCAAGGCATCTTGGGAAGTGTAATCTTTTTCTACTATACAAACCTGTTACATCTTTCTTCCAGTTAAAAAATAATTTACTTCAAATTACACTGAGTGCATCTGTGTAGTCCATAGGCATCCTACAACTGTGGACCAACCTTAATGGAATTGCAAGGGAACCCTGGAACACAAAAAACTGACTCTATGTTTCTACAATTTCCATGCCAACAGACCTTTCTGGAACCTGATAGAAAAGATGGCAGTGTCCTTTCTTATCACTCAGGTGGTTAAGTCCTATGGCTTGACTTCTGGGGTTACAATCCATAGACTTATTGTGTTCCATGAGTCCTTGATGTGATGGGATCATCTTAAACCTGAACTATGCCCTCTATGAATCTTCAGTTACTATAACTGATTATGATTAAAATAAAGAATACATTTGCAATGGGGGTTTGGTACGAGCTAGTCCACCTAAGATGCTATCACCAACATGGAAGACACCGGAGACCTGCTCTGGGATACTAGAAATCTAGAGCATATGTAGACATTCTGTGTTGATCTGACATTCGGTTGAGAGCAGTCTTTTCTCCATTGCCAGAAATGTTGGCATCTTTAGTGTGCTGACAGCAATGGCTACATTAATGTCTGAGGGTAAAGAATTACTAGTGAGTAACATACTGCAATGAGATGAGGGCTGCCTCTTTCCTACCTCTCTCACCCCAGCCTTAAGCCAGAAGGTCTTAAGAATGGGTCTAGGCTGATCCTTTTCTGCATTCTTTAATGTTCTAGTTATAAGGAGTCATGAGTCATGAGGATATTGGAGTCCAAAAGTCTGGACTGGATATTGCAGCTAATCTAACAGTAATACCCATGAGAAGCATGGGTCTGGGTGTGGTAGCTTAGTGGAACTTTGAACTTGAACTTAGTGATACCAATGCTGTGTAGGAACTGAGGTAAATTGTGAACCTAATACCCCTCTCCATTCCATCCCCACTTGGGATCTCATTAGGGGCATCATAGTTATGTAGGAGGGAGGGTGAATTATGCTCCCAAAGTTTTGAGGGAATGTTTGTTCTTGTGGTTATTTTTCAAGTAAATATTGCTTTGTAAAGGCTAATCTGCCTTGGCTAAATGGAACTGGGGTGCTAGTCACTGGACCTCTAAAATGAGGGAATGCATTCAGTAAGGACTGGAGCCAATGACAGAGAAAAGAGACTCCCCAGGTCCTTCAGGGTCCTAGAAAACCCTGAGGAGGAAGGCATGGTTCAAGTGTAACAGATCTGGTCCTCCAGAGAGTGGGGCCAGAATCAAATTGTGTTTTTCATAATAGCCTTGATACTCCAATATGAAGGTGCTATATCTTATACCTAATGGACTGGAAGGCATGGAAGTCCAATGAGAATGTAGAAGGACCAGTGCACAATATGCATATCACAGAGTTAGTATAGACCATGCAACCATGCCATGGCTCTAATGTTTAGAGAAACATCTGTAGAAAGGGGCTGTATATGAGCCCATGATCTGACAGACTTGGCTGAGTCAAATGGGAGGATAGTGGATTCCTTTGCTGATCAGATGGGTTCACTGATGCATAGAAGTATCATGATGGATGGCCTTGCATAGCTCAATGACTATATGAGCTATGCTGTTTAGGGTTGGTTGCTCAAGTTGGACAGGTCACAGGGGAGAGTCCTGACAAAAGGTGATCCACTTGAGAAGGAGATGACAAACCACTCCAGTATGTTTTCCAAGAAAACCCCCTGGACATTTGGTTCATGGGATCATAAAGAGTTAAACATAACTGAATGACTGAACAACAACAAACCACCATGATTTTGAGTATCAAGACACATGACCAGTACTGTAATACTCCCTTCATTTTGCAGCTGTTATTCAATGAGTGTTTGCTGAGTGCTTACTAAATTCATTTCATTGTATTGATGCTACAAAGAATATCTAGAAATGATGAAGACATGTTCTCTTTCAAAGTAAACTCTCACCTATGACTCTAAGAAGTTGTAATGGCCATACCCTTGTAAACCATCTTGGCAAATGGACTAAAAAAGGGTAGCCAACAGGCCTCAAACTTGTCAGTGAGTTAGGAGGCTGTCTACCCCAAGCATGCAAATACTTCCTCGTAGTGGGATGGGCAGATGAGAACTGCATGATCCAGTGGTCATGAAGGTGGCTAAAGCAGGTACTGTGGAGCGAATAGAGCTTGGTCAGGCACTGAAAATGCCAAGGTCATCCACTGTATCCCAGGCCATCACCAGTCATCTTGATTTGTCTTTGTCACTGGACTCTGATGACTCCAGAGGAGATAGTGAGGCTGATAACTTTGTGCAAACCTGCCTCACTTAAATCCAATTCATGTACAAGCCAAGACATCATACCGTTATGTCATTGGTCTTCTTTGAAAAGGAAGGACAAACAACATCAATGTGCAGGCAGTGCTCTGGTTAAGCTGGGCTACTTGCTATTTATGAATATGTTTTACACTTTTGCTCTTCATGTCTTTCACTTGGTCCTCTGTTCCCTAAAATGTACTTCCACCTCCAATTTGACCTATCAGGATTCTCTCTTTCAAGACCCAATGCCCATCCTCCATTTGTGCCTACTGAAATTCTTCCTTACATTTCATTTCCCAATTAGATCTCATGTCCTCCATGAAGCCAAGCCCTTAGTTAGAAGTAATCTTTCCTTCACTTAACTTACAGCACTATGTCTGGGGAATGCAAAGTTTAGATACAATGCAATTCCTTTCTTCCTCAAGCTTATAGCCTAGTATGGGAGTTGAGACACATACGATATATATATAGTAACAATAACATACCATAATATATGATAAATGCTTTAACAAGACAAAAGATCAAGTGCTTGTGAGACCCAAGGAGGAAGATCATCATGCTGTGCCTGATGTATCTCTAGGGCCAAGCAAGAGCTCTGCATATAGGAGACACGTTTAAAATGTTTATCCAATTGAAATTAATTGAATTCTATTTTAGTTGTTTATGATAAAGGGCAATAATGTGTGTTCATAGTTGTTAATAATTCATCTCAAATATTGTTTGGTTTTAACTAGCAGTTCCTTTCCAAACATCTTAGTTTTCTGTGCTTTGCTAATTGTACCTCATTTATCTTGTGATTTGCATTTTACAGATGCTGCCATAGTGCTTTGCATTGTGGTTTGGAGGAGGGTTCTAATGGAATTCACACATTTCAACAGATGAATGCTTGTTATATAACTATATTTTTATTCATGTGTGAACATATGTACCCATATATAACATGTATGTATGCACATGCACTTATAGAAAGTAAGTCTATCTGGATTTTTCTTTTTTCAGTATCTTTTCCTCCTGATGGATCACACAAACTGGTTTTAGCCAGTCATATTCATGTTTTCTTTTTTTTTTGATTATATTCTTTCCATGAGATATTTCCCTGTAAGGACTTTTTCATTTTTGCCTTTGTATCCCTAGCACCCAGCATAGTGCCTGGCATGTGGTAGTTGCTTGATAAATGCTTGCTGATTGATTGATTATTTACAATGATAAGGGAACTAATTGAACTTAATAGAAGAGTTTGTTGAATCTCTGTTGATTCAAACATGCATTAGAATGTTTTGACATTTCATCAATTTCACTTAAATACTTTACTAAGATATGCTTAGCAATTTGATTTACTTAATAATTATGGAATTATGGAAGCAATGAGGAAAACATTGCACAGAACAAGGAATTTTGGGATAAGTGAGTTGGTGTTAGATAATGACTTTTTATTATGTACTAATAAGGCACAAGGATAGTTCAATTCAACAAACTTTGGTTTAGCACCTTCTTTGTGCTAGGAGGTTCAATGATAGAAAAAAATGACAAAGTCTCTTGCCTCAAGGAGTTTAATAGATGAAAGGAAATATGAACAAATAAATATAGATCAAAGAAGCATGTGACATATCACAACTCTCAGACTGGCTAATATGACAGAACAAGAAAATTATAAATGCTGGAGAAGATGTGGAAAAATTGGAACACTAATGCATTTTTGGTAGAGATGTGAACTAATCCAACCATTCCGGAGAGCAATTTGGAATTTTGCGTATAGGATTATAAAACTGCACAAACCCTTTGGTTCAACTTCTAGGTCTATATCCCAAAGAGACCACAAAAATGGGAAAAGGACACACATGTAGAAAAATATTTATAGCAGCTCTTTTTTGTGGTGGCAAAGAATTGGAAATGAGGGGATATCCATCAGTTGGGGAACAGCTGAAAAAGTTGTAGTATATGAATGGAATACTGTTGCACTTTAAGAAATGATGAGCAAGCAGACTTCAGAAAAACCTGGAAAGACTTATATGAACTGCTACTAAGTGAAATGAGCAGAACCAGAACATTGTATGCAGTAACAACCACATTGTGTGATGACCAACTTTGATAGACTTAGCTCTTCTCAGCAATGCAAGGATCTAAGAACTCCAAAAGACTCACAATGGAAAATGTCATCCACACCCAGAGAAAGAACTTTGGAGTCTGAATGTGGATGGAAGCATACTATTTGCTCTCCTTTTCTTTTGTTTTGTTTCTCCTTGTTGTGGTTCATCCCATAAGTTCTAATTCTTCTTTACATCATGACTAATGTGAAAATATGTTTAATATGAATGCATAAGTACAGCCTATATCAGATTGCACACTATCTTGGAAAAGAGGGGAGGAGAGAGAGAGGGAAGAACATTTGAAACTCAAAATCTTATGGAAGTGAATATTGAAAACTAAAAATGAATTTTAAAAGTAGCATGTGACCAGAGCAAAAAGTATAAAACCTGCCTGCTTTCAAAAGGGAAGGTTTTCTCAGTACTGATAATTCATCTCAACATTAGCACCCCAAAAGTGCCCCTTGAGACATATCTTTGTGTTTACCTACCATATGGGAATCTTTGGTCCTGCAAATGAAAAATCTCCTCATCATAATTTTTATAAAAGCTCAGTGAGATCACCAAGTTTCAATGAATCTATTTAAAAGTTAAAATAGATCTTCATTCCTGCTGTTTTGGAACTAAATTTTCTGTCTTGCCCATCTGTCTTCTCATAAGAAATAAAATAATTATTAGTGAGTTCTATGAAATCTATCAATGGTGATGATGGGTTTTTGGAGTGTGAGTGGACCTGTTGCATGCAACAGAACTGGATTGTACATTTTGTTTCCATTCATTCCTATCCTTCACACTCACGTGAAGTAAAATAATTCATATGTTAATTATGTAACATTTATTATTTTAATATATTAGTTAATTATGCAATATTTTCCCCATTCTTTTATTTCATCTTATAATGAATGTCTAGGGTGGTCTGCTGGTAGCAAAGAGATTTATTGACAGCTACATAAGGACATTAGCTGCCATCTACATTTAAGGCCATCCTGCAGAGACATGAAAAGAACCTCAGATTTGGAGTGAAAGAATGTGGATTCTAATCCTATCTTTGCTACTTGTGTGGCTTTGGGTAAATCATTTAAGCGTTTTGAACCTCAGTCTCATCATCTATAAAATAAAAGGAATTGGACCAAAATGATCTTTAAAGTCTTGTCTATTGTTTAGCAATCCACATGTTTCTAAAAAGAAAAGCTTACTAGATATGTCTTTACAACATCCATGTTTTGTGTACCTGAAAGATTTTTAATTATTTGTCTTAACTGCTTGACTATTTGGCATGAAAACAAGTATCATTCATCTTTCCTTGGCTGGGTTTATAGTAAAAGACATAAAAAATTAAAACAATTTTCCAGGTAATTCATCCTTTTCCCATCACTCCTCCAAGTTCCCTCCTCCAAAATAATAAAAATTGACATTTATATAGTGCCTTAAGATTTATAAAATGCTTTGTATACATTTATATACAACCCAAAGAGGTAGATATTTCCTCAGATTTTGTCCCATATGCCCAGGTCATTGCCCCAAACTTCAATGTCCAGAAAAAAATTACTTAAGCTATTTATTTTGCTTTGCTAATGAAGACCAGCTCAATGCTCAGATCAGCCGGAGGCAAGTATTTTTGACTGATTATTAAGCCACTTGCTTCCTTTTGGAGAGAAGTGCTTCTGAAGCAATAGTTTTAGTTAGTAAAATCTGACCTAATATATGCAATGGCTGACATTGAATCTGATCTGGGGATTGATCAGACCTTACTTGCTGGTGTAAGGTGATGAGGTCTAAGAGGCAATTAAGAGATCAGAGTCACTTGAATCTAAAGCACTTAGTCCCTTTGCTCATCCAAATATGGTCTCCCCACAGATAATACTTGTCTTCCTCAAAAGTATATTTAAGAGGAAAATAGTAGTGATTAGAACTCTAATGTTCGATTCAGGAAGACCTGAGTTCAAATTCCAACTCGGAGGCTCCCTAGCCACATGACACTGAGGCAATTCTCTGAACATGTTTTCTCTTTTGCAAAAATCAGAGAGACAAAAGAATCTACCTCACTGGCTTGTTTTGAGCATCAAATAAAATAATGTAAGTATAGTGCTTTGCAAACCTTAAAGCACCATACAATGTAGCTATTAATCATTTGAGATGACAACTATCCCTTTGACTTAGAATCTCAGAGCTGGAAAAGACTTTGAAAATGCACCTCCCCATTTTTTTTATTTCAAAGGAATGGTTTTCCAATGTGAAAACTCTCCTTACTGACACAGACTACAGTTTATAGTTTTAGAAGGTCATCCGGGGTTCTGAGGAGTTAAATTATGCATGGTCACGTGGCTAATATATACCAAAGGAAGGACTCTTAGCTAGGTCTTTCTGGTTCCAAGACCAGTGTTCTATCCAGAATTCCATGCTATTTCTTGTTATCCTCACTGACTCCTCTCTGTCAACCTCAGACAGGGCAAGAGCCCATGGAGGATTTCCTAGAAAATGAGCAAAAATGAAATCAGTATTATAGATGTTGGTAGAATGTTTGAAATTAAAAATACCTATTATGAGGTTTCTCCCAAAAGAATTCAAAGAGCATCTTGCATTTGCTAAACTCTGTTCACTGGAAAGGATCATAGATTGAGAAATGGAAGAACACTTAGAAACATCTCGTCCAACTGTCTCATTTTACAGATGAAGAAACTGAGCTCCAGAGGGCGAAGTCCCTTGCTCAAAGCCACATAGTTCATATATTTAGAACAAATAAGGTCCTTAGAAGCTGTCTAGTCCAGCTCCCTCCTTTTACAAATCGGGAAACTGAGGCCCATAGAGGTTAAGTGACTTGTCCAAGGTCCATAGAAAGTAAATGGCCAAGGTGAGAATGGAACCTAGTTTTTCTGACTCTAACCACAGTGCTTTTTCTTCTTTACATTGCTTTATTCCATGGCAAGTGACCCATTTTAGCTCAGTGTATTAGTGGTATATATCATATGGCAGCAGTATTGGGAAAGCAAAGGGAAAAAAATAAGTCAAACAGTAGTAGGACAAGAATAAATTCCTCTTTTCATATAAAATAGTGTATTTTATTGATTTTATAAAAGGTATTTTCCATTCCTTTTTATTAAATCAAAGTGTCAACTACTACATTTTAGTGACAGGAACACCAAGGGGAAGAAAACGGAGCACGGGTATCATGTATACATTCCACAACTTTAACTTCATAAAATCTTATGTTTTAGAACTCATAATACTTAGGCCCTTTAAGGTTTATAAATCACCTTCCTCATAGCAATTCAGGGATGAAGGGAGAGCAAGTGTCATTATGTTCACTTTATAGATGAGGAAACCAAGGGTCAGAGAAGCCCTTCGGCTTCTTTGGAGTCACAAAGCTTATCAATATGTCAGTTTCCTTATAAATTCCAAATTTCGCATCCATTGCTTTTTTTCTCTGCTACAGGCAGAACACTTTCCTGACAACAGCAGAAGTGAACATAAGAAGATTTAGGTTGGTCACCAAGGAAAAATTCTCCAGACATTGAGGGCTGCAGAATAGGTGCTATCATGGGATGCTTTGGAATCTTCTCGTGAAATCCTTTATACTAGCTACGTTTTTAGATGAGTGCCAGACACCCAGACCAAACAATCAGAATGGAATGGAATCATGAGGCATATATAATTTTATAATAATTATTACTATACAATCACAACAACAACAATAGTTAATTTCCATAACAACCCCATAAGGTAGATGTATTTATCCTCATTTTTAAAAGAAAACTGAGGCCTTGGGAGAGTCAGTCATTTACCAAGAATCACGCAGCTTGGAAGTAGTTAAAGGAAGATTTGAATGCAGGTCTTCTTTCTTCCTAAGTCCAGCACTCTTTCCACACCACGGATAGTATCTGTTCCAGGGCACATAGGTCATGATCAGAAACCAGAAGCCACCAAAGGTAAACCAAGTTGTAGACAATTGAACTGAACACAACTGAAAATCAGATACCAGATGAAAGGTCCAAAACTAGAGTCATTAGTATAGAATGCAGAATCAAGCCAAGAGTGGTTCATTTCCTAGGAAAAAACTGCCCAAGAGAACATGGGCAGGCTTCTGGGGTGTTCGTGAGATCTCTCAGACTGTTAGAATCACACAATTATATTACCTCAGAATTAGAGGCCTGGTGAGATAACCTAGCCTGATGTGTTCCTGACCAAGTTCCTCCAGTGTAACATCTCTGATAAGTAAGCCCACAGTCTGCTTACAGAGTGGCAGTGAGAGGAAACCAGAGGAATGAACTTGTAGTTCATTCTACTTTAGAATATCACTACTTGTTAGGCTCTTTTTCCTTATATTAAACTGAAATCTGCTTTTCTGCAGTTCCCAACTTTGTTCATCATTCTGCTCTCTGAGGCTAAAAAAAAAAAACCAAATAAACCTAATCTGTCTTTCTCATGAGGGCCCTACACATGCTTGTAATTCACTGTCGAGGTACCTTTATATCTTTGCAGTTCAATCAATACATATTTATTAAGTGCCTACTAGGTGCCATGCCCTTTGTTAAGTGCTAGGGATACAAAAAGAAGCAAAAGGGAGTCCTTGTCCTAAGGAGGTTGTAGTCTAATGGGGGAGACAACATGTAAACAAATATATAAAAAGCAAGCTGTATACAGGATTAATATGAAGTAACTAGCAGAGAGAGTAGAGAGAGAGTAACTAGCACTAGAATGAAGAGGAGTTTGTTTTTTTTTTTGAAACTGTGCCTCTCTGGCTACCCAGGTGACATGTAGCAGTCATTCATATGCCCAGTCTTACTGTTGATCAACATGGAAACTTTGACCTGCTTCATTTCTGATCTGGACAGGTTAGCTTCTCCTTAGGCAGCCTAGTGGCCTTCTGATCCTAGGGGTGCCATATCAGTGCTGGGATCAGTACAAACACTCATAGATTCTAGCCCTACCTCAGCTCAGAATTCCAGAACTCCAGCAATCCCACAACCTCAGCCTCCCCTAATAGCAGGGATTACAGGTACATTCTTTCACACTTGAAACAGCCAGGTGGCTAAGTGGATAGAATGCTGAGCCTAGAGTCAGGAAGACTTGAGATCAAATCTGGCCTCAGATACTAGTTGTGTGACCCTTGGATAAGTCACTTAATCACTGTTTGCCTTAATCCATTGGAGAAGGAAATGGCAAATCACTCCAGTATCTTTGCCAAGAAAATCCCATGAACAATATGGTCCATGGGATCATGAGGAGTTGGATACAACTGAGCAACAACTTTCACACTCAGCCAGTTCAACATTTCTTAAGCACTGAGTATATGTCAAGTATTGTGTTAGAAATGCAAGAGACACAAAAACAGGAATCAGATCCTGGCCTCAAGAAGGTTATTTTCTCCTGGAAGGCTAGGGGTGAGTGATAATGGGAGTTACACAAAATGTATACCAAAAAAGTTTGAAATGGGGAGAAAACTAACAAGATGAGAGATCAGGAAATGCTATCTGTGGGGAGAAGCACCTGAATTGTGTTTTGAAGGAAGCTAAGACTTCTCAGATGCAGAGGCAGGGCAAGGAAGAAGTACATTTACCAGCTGAAATAACCGTATTTCCTTCTATGGTCCATAGTCTTCCTGGCACCCTGGTCATCCTCTTCTGGGGGTGCTTCTTGAAGTATAACACTTAAAGGCAGCTAAGTGATGCAGTAGATAGAGCCTGGCCTTGGAGTCAGGAGGACCTGACTTCAAATTCGGCCACAGATACAACACCTACTAGCTGTGTGACCCTAGGCAAGTCACTTAACCCCCACCTGTCTCACCCCCCCGCCAAAAAATGTAACACTTAGAAAAGAAACCTATATTCTAGATTCTGTTTATAGCATGATCAGGACAAAGACCAGTGGAATGATCCCCTACCTTACTCTGGACATTGTGCTTCTATTAAAACACTAGACAATATTGATTTTGGGGGCTCATATAATATTCTGTTGATTCATATTGAGCTTCAAGCTCTTTAGAAGCTGCACAGTGGCTCAGTGAATTGAGCTATGGGTCTAGAGTTAGGAAGACCTGAATTCAAATCCAACCTCAAACAATTTTTAGTTGTGTAACCTTGTGTAAGTCACTTAACTGTCTCAGTTTCCTCATCTATAAAATGGGAATAGTAATAATATTCACCCCCTGGGATTGTCATAACAATCAAATGAAATAATAGGGGTTTTTTTAGGCATTTTGTGAAGTATTTTTTTTTATTTTTTATTTTTTTTACTTTTATTTTTATTTTTTTCTTTTCCTTTTTTTATTTAAGTTTTCAACATTCATTTCCACAAAATTTTGAGTTCCACATTTTCTCCCCATCTCTTCCCTCCCCCACCTCAAAACTCTGAGCAGTCTAATTACCCTTGTCATCAATCAGCCCCTCCCTTCTAACATTCCCTCCCTTCCCTTATCCCCATCTTCCCTTTTGTCCTGTAGGGCAAGATAAATTTCTGTACCCCATTACCTGTATTTCTTATTTCC
>JAQQSK010006853.1:0-14239 GCA_028658325.1 Potorous gilbertii
CAAGAACAGCTGGAGGCTTTGTCTAGGATACTGAACATACCAGAAGAAGTTAGGACTCCCACTATATGTGGCAGTACATCTCAACTCCAGGGAGTCCCTTTCAGATAGGGTGACACGATCTTCAGGCTGAGTCACAGTTTGTGCTCTTGTTGCTCCTGTAAAATCAAGGCAATACTCAACAAATTGACACAGACCCATATGCATTTGTATGTGGATTTTAAGGAGAAAATAGTGGGTCACTAGCAGTGAAATATAATGTTACTCACTCATTGAGAAGAGGATCAAAGTCACTAGGACAGAAGCCAAAGTCATGGCTGAGCAGTGGGGATGCTATGGAGGCTCCAGCATCAACAAGAGGTGGACGAGGTGTCACTTGGAAATTCTGAGTCTGGAGAAACTGGGCTCTGGAGGAAAGAAGAGACTTTCTCTGGGGCTCTCTTGGGTTATCACAGTACAAGGAATCACATGCAAGTGGCCCTATTTCAAAAAGCCTGCTTGCTTTCCAGCTTCTGCTTCCTCTCAGTATTCACTGTAGTGGTGGGAGAAACAATCTTAGTCTGGGCACCTGGAGGACTTAAGACATGCAGGCTCCTACCAAGGGAGGATCCTGTGAGGTTTCATCCTTTACCAGTCATTCAGCTTGAACAGCTCTGCCCTCTGGAGCCCATACACAGAAATGCAGGCAATTCCCTGAGGTTCTAGACATGTTACCCAAATCTTTCCATTAGAGTCATTCGATCATAGCTTATATACTATATATTATATTATATACTTCGTATTATATTATATATACTTATATATTATATTATATACTTCGTATTATATTATATATACTTATATATTATATATACTTATATATTATATACATAATCCTAAACCCAGTTCATTTGGCAATCTTGAGGATAAACTCACCAATATTTTAGCAGCCCTTCAATCAACCAGTCAAATACCAAGTATTTACCAAGTACCTGTTATGTACTTTGTATGGGGTGTAAAATGTTTACAGTAACTGTCTTTGTGATGGCAAAGAACTGGGAAATTGCAAGGATTCCTATCCACTGGGGAAAGACTGAACAAGTTGTGGGATATGATTGGGAAGGAATACTACTGTGCTATAAGAAGTGATGAGCTCAACGATCTTAGAAAAACAAGGAAAGACAATATTGTCACAAAATAATGAAAAGTGAAATGAGAAGAACCTAGAGAACATTGTATACAGTAATAACAATACTGTTTAAAGAATGAGTTTGAGTGAATAAGCCATTTTGACTATTATAGATTACCAAATTAATTATGAAGGAAGAATGATTCTATCTGCATTCACGAAAAGAACTGGTAAAGAGAAGTATGTATAGAATGTATGTGTGTGTGTGTGTGTGTGTGTGTGTGTGTGTGAGGGAGAGAGAAAGAGAGAGAGATTAATTTAAATTAATTACTTAATTACTTTATTCCATTAATTAAAAAATTAATTACTTATAAAAGAAAACAATCAGATATTTAAACAAAATATATTTCCTTAAAAAAAGAACGAACCTATCCCTACTCACAGTGAGCTCATCGTATAAAATATGAGAAAAGTACAAACAAAAATATATATATAGCATAAATATAAAGTTAATAAATACATACATATATGCACATGTTACACAAAGACAAAAGATAGTATATCATGATAGAGACAAAGCCAATTTGGAGAGATCATAGAGTACAATTAGGGGAGTAAAGCCCAGTTAGGCTAGAAATGTAGGCTGGGGCCAAATTGCATTGGACTTCAAAAGACAAACAGAGGATCTTATATTTCACCCTACAATAGGATCCAAGAAGTTAATCCCAGAATGGGAAGCTATGGGAGTTAGGTGAGTAGGGGAGGTGAATGGTGAAATCTACACATAAGAAAAGTTACTTTGGTAGCAATATGTAGGATGGACTGAAGTCATGAGAGATCTGAGACAAAGGGAACAATTGCAATAACCAAAGCCTGAGAACTTGAGCTAACGTGTGACTGTCTAACTGGAGAGAAGGAGTTGAATACATGAAAAATTGTGCAGATAGAAACCTTATTCCAGCCTCATGAAGAATAGAGCCACAAGCAGTGGATAAAAAACTGGCTTTGAAGCCAGGAAGACCCAAGTTCAAGGCTCTCCTCTGACACATACTAGCTGGGTGACCCTGAGAAATCAATAAAACTCTCAATATTCTACACAACTTTTTGAAATTATCAGGTAGAGATAAAACATAGATCTCTTTGGGGAGAAGGAGTTTCTTCATGTGGGTGTTCCTGGTATCAAGCACTGATGTAGGTCATATCCCTGTAGAGATTATATATCTGTGGCATATGCATATAATTAGCCTGAAGAAATTCAGCACCTGCTGCTTAAGTCATAGGTACAGTTGCATTAAAATATTTCTCTATCACATGATTTAACAAGAAAGATGAGATAAATGAGGACACTAGAAGCTATACCATGTAAGGGGCTAGTCATAGCACCAGATGATATTGAACTTGAAGATCCTGCAATCATCCCTAGAGAAGTGAGTCTTTTTCCTCCAGCAGTATACTAGTGAAGTGTTTTGGATCTTGAGCACACCAAAATTAGTATGAACCTTTTCCTACTACTTTAGTCAATTAGCACTTCTTGGCAGCAGAAATTCTTAGTCATATTATGTATTGCCCATGAGCTAAGAAAAGGCATAGAGACACTTGAGGCCATGTGTCTTATAACTGGTTGGTAGGAATTCATGAGTCTCCCTTTTTCTATTCCTCTTATATCATACATGATACTCTCCATGAGAGCAGGTTTGGATGATTTTTGTGAGCAGTTTTCTCTCTTTTTTAGTTTAATACTTTTTTAGCTTAAAGTTCTTTCAAGTAGCTCCACCAGAATCTAGGCAAATGATTTTTTTTTCTGAACCTTTATAGGAGGTATTCTTCCACAGTCAAAAGTATAGCATTCTTATATATTTAAGGAAGCTACATCTCAGGACCTGACACTCTTTTCTCCCAGCTATCCATTTTTCAAGTCTGTTTTGCCCATCGACTGGCTCTAATGATGAAAATACCATATGCACTAGGTACATCCTCAGTTTGCTCCTCAGGACGTCATAGTACTTCACAGTCTCTCTAAATTTTTTTGTGGTGTAATTCATACCCATGTTAATCAATAAAAGTGAGTAGTAGTCACTAATTTTGGCAAATGTCAGGAGGGTCTCTGCCATGTGCCAGATGTGGGTCTTGGTAAGACAGTATCTGCCACTATTGTTTGTCAGACCAAGAAAAACCAACCATCTTGGTACAACATAGTAAAGAGCCATCATCTACCATCATCTATCTCCACTGCTCATTACTGTATGACCTCCAACATTTGCATGTTGGATCTACATCATGATGTATAAAGCATAAGTAACTGTTCTCCTAAGACGGTAAGGCTCCCTCATCAATAAGAAATGTCTCAAACTTATTAAATAGCTTCAAAGGTTTAGCTCTATTTCCTATTTTCCTTTTCTGTTCCACTTTTTATGAGTCTCCAATATTTCTCATTTTTTTTGTCTTCTCTAGTTATTTCTTCCCTGCATAAGATTAAATGAGAGTTTTCTGTTTCCTTTCTTCTGAAACCAAATATTTTTCAAAATTACTGAAACCCACCAGAGAGATCTGGCACTTTCTAAATAAATTTTAAGTAGAAAACAACCATCATATCCCTCTTTACTCTGAACACCATACTGTTGATCAAGCTGGACTTCTTTTATCTTTTTCCATGAATGTGAACTCCATTTGGAAGCAGAACATGGAATAGCTTTAAATTCGCCCATCATTCCTAAAGTTGACAAAGAAACAACCCCAAGCAATGCGAAGCCATCTTGAAACAGTTACAGCTTATGTTTCTTCATTTTATCTAAGGATACTGTAAGTGTCTTGAGCATCTCTCACAATCCCTGTTCCTCTCACAGCACAGTATTACCCAACATCCTCAGCCTCTTGCACTTAGTGGCTGAGAAGATTAAAAACTACCCTGACATCACTCTGCATTGTTCCTTCTGAGAGGAATTTTCATCAGAAATAATGACTCTTTAAGTGCAGTGGATCTTAGGTTGTGAATATACCAGGAGAAACATCTTCCCCCAGTCACAGGGCAATTGTAGTGGATTTTCAGCAAAGCCCTTTCAATGAACACTAAGATTCAGGACTGAGAGACTCTGTTCAGGCTTTCTGTAGCTATAAAAGAACATAGAAAAATGAACTCTGTGTTCTTATATGTCCAAGCAACTAAAGATAAAGAATATTGAGTTAAAATACATCCCAGAGTGGGTGGAGGCAAGCTGGTGGAGTACAAAGGTGCACATACTTTAGCTCTTCCCCCACAGGCCTTAAAATACCTAAAAAGAGTGACTCTCAGCAAATTCTAGAGCAGCAGAAGTCACAGAATGGCAGAGTGGAGGAGACTTCCAGACCAGGGAGACCTGGAAGGCCAATGGGAAAGGTCTGTTACACTGGGCGTGGAGAGGAGCACAGTCTGTCCTTGGCTGTGCAGCGCTGGGAGAAGTAGGACTGCAGCAAGCCTCAGATGTGAAATCCCCAGCAGAAGCAGAGCTTCAAGGACCCCTCAACCTGCAGGTGACAAAGACACCTTCAAAGGTCAGTGAGAGAGCTTTTTCACCTCTATGACAAGGGAGAAGGGCTTCCCCCATGCCTGGCCACTGGGGGCAGCAGCAGAAGCAGGAGTAGTGGGCAGCCTGGCCATGGCAGTCATCATGTGGTGGGCAGAGGTGGCTGTGGTGGCAGTGGCCACAATAGGCACCAACCAGCATCCATTGTTGGGGGCCTCAGCTTAAAGCTCCTGGGGGAATTGAGCTGCTGCTCTGAATCTCAGTATCATGTCCTGCCCTCCTCCTAAAGCCCGGAGAAGTATTGAGCAGCTGATCTTAATCTCAGCCAGGAGTCTGGTCAGGGAGTAACTGCTCTCCCTTGATTGTGCCACCTTGCAGGAACTGAGATCCTACAGGTCCCAAGAGTATAACCTACTCTTGACAAAGGACTCAAAATCAAGTAAATCATTGAGAAAATATCCAAAAAAGGTGAAAAAAATAAGACTATAGAAGGTTATTTTCTTGGTGAGCAGGTATTCTCTCTCATCCTTTCAGGAGAGGAACAAGAATGTTTACCTTCAGGAGATTACATAAAAGTCAACGTTTCTGCATCCAAAGCCTCCAGAATAAATGTACAATGGTCTCAGGCCATGAAAGAGCTCAAAAAGGATTTTGAAAACCAAGTGAGAGAGGTGGAGGAAAAATTGGGAAGAGAAATGAAAGTAATGCAACAAAATCATGAAAAGTGAGTCAACAGCTTACTAAAGGAGACCCGAAAAATGCTGAAGAAAATCATACATTTAGAAATAGGCTAGCAATTGGCAAAGGAGGTTGAAAAAGTCAATGAGGAGAAGCAGGCTTTACAAAGCAGAATTAGTCAAATGGAAAGGAAGGTTCAAAAGCTCACTGAACAAAACAGCTCTTTAAAAATTAGAATGGAGCAGATGGAAACTAATGACTTTAGGAGAAAACAAGAAATTACAATACAAAACCAGAAGAATGAAAAAAATGGAAGATAATGTGAAATATCTCATTGGAAAAACAATTGAACTGGAAAATACATCCAAGAGAGAAAATTTAGAAATTATGGAACTACCTGAAAGCCATGATCAAAGGAAGACTGGCCCTAGAAATAAGGAAGACCCTAGACATCATCTTTCATGAAATTACCAACGAAAACTGCCCGGATGTTCTGGAACCACAAGTCAAAATAAATATTGAATGAACCCACCAATCTCTTCCTGAAAGAGATCTGAAACATGAAACTTCTAGGAATATTTTAGCCAAATTCCAGAGTTCCCAGGTCAATGAGAAAATATTGCAATCAACTAGAAATAAACAATTCAAGTATTGTGGAAATATAATCAAGATAACACAAGATCTAGCATCTTCTACATTAGGGAATGAAAGAACATGGAATAAGATATTCCAGAAGTCAAAGGAACTAGGATTAAAAGAGTGACTCTCAGCAAATTCTAGAGCAGTGATTAAAAGAATCACCTACCCAGCACAACTGAGTATCATAATTCAGGTGAAAAAAATGGTCGTTCAGTGAAAAAGAGGACTTTCAAACACTCTTAAACAAAACACCACAGCTGAAAAGAAAATTTTACTTTCAAAACCAAGAATCAAGAGAAGCATGAAAAGGTAAACAAGAAAAAGAAATCACAAGGGGCTTATCAAAGGTGAACTGTTTACATTCCTATATGGAAAGATATTTGTAACTCTTGGAATTTCTGTTTTCTCAGAAAATAGAAAGAAGCACTTTCTGCTGAGATGACATAGGGAGAAGGTGGTGTGGGGACCTCAGTATAAAAGAAGAGGCTTGGAACAGCCCTTGTGGGTATATGACAAAGTTAAACAGAGAAGAATAAAAAGATTGCCATGAAGTAGAAGGCCCCTTTAAGATGACTCAATTCAATTGAGTTCAAGAAACAATTATTAAATGCCTGCTATGAGCTGGGCATTGAGTGAGATTTCCATGGATGCAAAAACAAAATAAGTCTATTTTCCAGGATACAGCAGTCTATATTACCTTGTAATGGTGCTTTTCAAAAGTATATATAATTGTAGTCCAATAAACTCATTCTGAGTGGGTCAGCCTTGGATCCCTTCATGGAAGTAATCACTCCCCCTTGGAGAGATTCCAGAGATATCTACTAGTGTCTCCCTTTGAACTACTTTTACAAAACCACGAGGACATAATAACTGAATGACATATAACTTGCAAATGAAAGCCTTGTACAGTTTCCCATATTTTGCCCAGAATAGTCTTCTTTTTATTTCTAGGGGCAGTTCATTGTTCATCTACAGTGCCCAACCAAGATACTAAATACTCTATAGAGAATATATATATATATATATATATATATATATATATATATATATATATATATATATAACTAAATATATAAATATATATTTATTACTAAATATATAAGTATATATATTACTAAATATATATATATATGTTATATATATTTACATGAACACATTATCCCCTGAAGGAAGGGGTACACCATTCTATTTTTAAACAAAGGACAGTGATTTATAATATTTTAAGTCATATTTAGAGAAGCAAGTGAGTAGGCAGAGTTCTAGTGCACGTTATTAGGATTAAGGACAGCCAACTGGAGATGTAGAGAATACTACACCATGGAAGCAGACAGAGATTATAATGAGTAGGTGCTTTCTCATGAGAATACTGATTGAGTTCAGAGGAAGTTTAAAGGCTATGTCACCATGTTAATCATTTTTTAAGTAATACCAGTGTCCGCTCATCATACTATTAGGGGAATAGTAGCCATACATGTAGGTTTCAGAGTTGCTTTCCTAGTATCTCATGGACCAAATATACAAATATATAGAGCAAGTGATGAGAAGCCAGATTTTTATATAGTGTAGTTATCTGAAACACTAATATAACTGAGCTTACTTCTAGGTTTCAGGGCCCCTAAAGAGATAGTGAAAAACAAAAATATACATACAACTTTTCTTGTGTCACTAGAAAGAGCATGGATCATCATATCCATTGCACAGATAATGGAGGCACAACATGTTTGGCCACTTGCTCAAAGTTAAACTGCAATTAGCAGAAACTAGAGTAGTACCCTCATCTCTTCATGCAAAATACAAGAGATTTTCATCAGGATGATAGCGCAGGGACACTTTAAGCTAGCTTCCATGATAGAATAACTGAGGAAAGATCATTTCAATAGAAATAAATGTCAAAATAAGTTAAATTAGTTCCCTACTGTCTGGGTTTTAAAATTGCCAACAATCTCACAAAAGGTTGAGAAAGGAAAGTAGACTATATTCTACCAGTCACAAAATTTAGTTGGCTAGCTCAAATATTGATTTATTCATGCTTTAGTAAGAGAGATAGATGTAACTAAAAATCTTCTCCCATTAAGTCTCCTCCACCAAAAAAAAAAAATTCTCCCTAGCTTGGATTTCTGGAGCCTGTCAGAGCTTAGATATTTAGAGAATACCATTCCATCCCCTCAGAGGGCTGTCTAATTTGTCTGATTACTCAATCTTGGGTTGTCCTTTTGTGACTCAGAGAAGGGTTCATACTTCATAAAGGGATCATCTTAACTTCTCCTTGTCTATTATCTACTCTTTGCTTTCTGCAATTACAGAAATTCAGTGGGGAGGAGTGTGAATCACCCCATCCCTTACACACTGAATAAACATTTTAAGACCTTATCTTCAAAATATTATTCTAGATACATAGGAAAAATGAACCATAATATATTTTCATCCCCTCCCTCAAGGGGCTACCTAGTAAAAAAGTTCACAAATAACTACAATAAAAATGTCCTGAGACACACAAATAAAAATAAGAAAAGTTCTAAGCAAGAAGAAGTCAAGGAGAAGATGCATTATGAATAGGATTTCCACTAAATGCTGTTAAGAATCTTTTAAAATATCTTCATGAATAGTTTTAAAAACCTGATTTTCATATTATTCCACTAGGAAAACTGCACATTTGTTTCCATTTGCAGATTGAGAGAATGTAATAAATAGATGACTAAGCCCCTGGTAGGGAGTGTAACTAGAGCTCCAGTTGCAGAATTTGTGACAGGTTGCAGTTGCCCAGGGAGCACTGTGCACTTGCTGCACAGAAGTGGGTGCCTGAGTCTCCAGACTGGGAGGGAGAGATGTGCAAGGAGAAGTTTTTGGCCCCTTTGTTGAGGTGAATTGTAAATCTTCCATCTTGTTTTGCAGGCACATTTGAAAATACATTCATTACCAACTGAGGACCTTTGTCATGATACTGATGGTACCAGAAAAAATAGTCAAAATTATTATCTGTATAAATGCAGTTCACAACAGCATCCTCTCCCTCTTGGACTGTCAAGGATGGGGGATTTTGTTCCACTTTCTTTTGACTGGTCACCGCTGGGGAGAAAAAGATAAAGTCAAATCGTTACTCTCTGAAATTCATATTTTCTTTCTACAGTGTCCAGGGAAAAACTTAAATAAGGCAAACTGAGCTCCTCCCACCCAGCTTTGCAAAAATTATGCCCTGGGTCTTTTAGCTATCATAGGATCATAGATTCAAATCTATAAAAGATCTTAGAGGCCAATTAATATAACACGTTCATTTTAAATATTTTTATGAAGTTAATAGTCAACAAAACCACAAACATTTCAACATATAAAAAGGTATGCTACATATGAACCCATGAACATGTATTAATGTAGAGTTTTAAAGGTATATATTGAATCACTTAGTAAGGTAATAGCAAAATGGCCCGGTTTCTGTCCTATTTAGAACTTTTTTTGATTCTCCCATTGTTGGGATTATGTAACTGGGGTTCCAAAGGATAAATGTCTTACCCAAGATGAAACAGCCCATACACCTTACTCCAGATCTAACGCTCTTGCCTTTATACCGCACTATGACCCAATACCTTGCTCTCATCACAAGGATCAACACCACCACCACCACAACTTACAACTTAGCTGAAGCCACAGGATCAATAATGAAAATCCAAAGAACATCTCCATTCTTTTTTACCTCTAAGGTACAGAAGGAACTCTGTAGGCTTAGCTGTAGAATGGGTTCCTCACACGTAACCACTGTTTCCTATCCTATTTCTTTTGCTGCTTCAGAAAACATACTTCCTGCTTGGCCAATCAGATTCATCTCTGTTACTTAGCACAGATCACACTGTCAGATATACTTCCCTTCACAAGGACACAATCAAGGTTTTCAGCTCCAGTTTCTTATGAAGAGTGAAGCACTGCCCTCTTCAGACCAAACAGAGTTGCTGAAGGGATATTCTGTAACATCCTAGAATGAACTCCCCAATGCTTTTCCCAAGTCTGGGCATTTTGACTGGCTCTCCAGCATACCTGGAATGCAATCCTTCCTCATCTCCACCTCCCAGTTTTTCTGATTTCTTCCCAACTAAAATCTTGCCTTCTACAGCAAGCCTTTCCCAGTCCCTCTTAATTCTACTGCCTTCCTTCCTTTGAGTATCTCCAATTTATCTTGAAGATAGGTTATTGATACACAGTTTTTGCATGTTGTTTCCCACATTAGACTGTGAAATCTTTGAGGGCAAGGGATGGACTTCTGTCTTTCTTTGTATCCACAGTACTTAGCATGGTGCCAGGCACATAGTAGTCATTTAATAAATGTTTATTGACTACTTGAAATTCCATTAAGTATATATGGAAGGTATATATGGAAGGAACTTTAGATATTTCATCTTTTTTAAAGATATAGTACCAGAGTTCAGGAAAGGATGGGTAATTTAGAGCCATGGATTCAACCACCATTTATTAAGCTTAGGAAGGTGAAGGGAAAGAGAGAGAAAATACCACAAAGAGACATAGTAGAGATATCCAGAGAGTTAGGAACAGTTAGGAGATGACTGCGCATGCCTCACCTAGGCATTACTTCAAATGGAAATTCTTAGAGGAGCTCACCAATTAGAGGAGGGGGCCTCGTGGACAGATGAATCTTCCGGGGAGAGAAGACTAAAAAGATAGAGGCATCTTCCAGGGTGAGAAGACATTGAAACAGGGATGCGCATTTCAGAGAACATGACCAAAGGAAGAGTGAAATATTTATCTTAGATATTACAATGTATTATAATAGAGTCTTAGATTTGTAGTCCCTGAACTTAGTTTCATGTGCTGGTTTTGCTACTTGTGTGAAATTGGATAAGTCACTTCTTTAAAGACTCTCCGTCCTTATCCATGAAGCAAGCTTGGAAACTTTTTAAGCCTCATCAACCTCAATTTCCAACCTCATCAACAGAATAAAAGCAATATCCTGGCTTTCAGGTAGTCCCATAAGTTTTAAATTGTCTCTCCTGGATCTATTTTCCAGGTCCATTGTTTTTCCAATGAGATATTTCACATTCTCTTCCATTTTGTCATTCTTTTGATTTGTTTTGTGATTTCTTCATTTCTCGTTTTGTGATTTCTTCGTTTCTCAGAAAGTCATTTGCCTCCATCTGTTCCATTCTAATTCTGAAAGAATTATTTTCTTCAGTGAGCTTTTGGACCTCCTTTTCCATTTGGCTAATTCTGCTTTTGAAAGCATTCTTCTCCTCATTGGCTTTTTGAACCTCTTTTGTCAATTGAGCTAACCCATTTTTCAAGGTGTTATTTTCTTCAGCATTTTTGGGGTCTCCTTTAGCAAGGTGTTGACCTGCTTTTCATGCTTTTCTTGCATCTTTCTCATTTCTCTTCCAAGTTTTTCCTCCACCTGTCTAACTTGATTTTCAAAATCCTTTTTAAGCTTTTCCATGGTCTGAGCCCATTGAATATTTAATTTGGATTTTTGGGATGCAGAAGCCTTGACTTCTATGTCTTTCCCTGATGGTAAGCATTGTTCTTCCTCATCTGAAATGATGGGAGGAGATATCTATTCACCAAGAAAGTAACCTTATATGGTCTTATTTTTTTTCCTTTTTTGAGCATTTTTCCAACCAGTTACTTGACTTTTGGGTCCTTTGTCAAGAGTAGGGTATACTCTGGGAATCTGTGAGATCTCACTTCTTCCAGGGTGGCACAATCAAGTGTGTACTGGTCTGGACGTAGAGAGGGACTTTTGTGCCCAGAATCTTAGCAGTTACCTCTCCAGAGCCACTTGGCCTCCAGTTCCACAAAGTCAGCACGTGGGGCTTATTTTCAGATATGCTGGATGGGCAGGGCCACCATTCAGTTAGAGACAAAGACCAGCTAGGCCAAGGCCTCCACCCAGCGCTGAGGTAAGACTCAGTTCTTCAGTGCCCCCAGGGATTTTTACACTCCAACAATGGCATGGTCTGTACTGTCTGCTGTGAAGCCTCTGGGGCCGCTGCCTGCTGCTGGCACTATGGAAAGGCCTTTCTCCCTTCTTGGCCAGCTGATACAACCCCTATCACTGACCTTTGGTGCCTGTGGGCCGAGGGATCTGAGGAGCCGCTACTGGGACTATAGATTCCACCCCCGAGGTGTCCTCCTCTCAGAGTCTTGTCACGCAGTGGGGCAAGGGCTGGGCTGGGCTCCACACTCTGCTCCACGTTTGGCACAACCGATGTTTCAGTGGGCCTTTCAGGTCACCCTGGGCTGAAAATCTTCTCCACTCTGTTGTTCTCCATTTTGGTCTTTGTATTCTAGCATTTTGTTTGGAAATAGCAGATATATAGTAAATGTTTGTTGAATTGAATTTGCTAACCCGACAGGAGTAATAATATCTGTTGCCATCCAAGGGCACTAATGCAGGATTTGACAGAAGTCTTCCCTAAAATCTCAAACCTGAAGACTACAACTCAATCCTGTTGATTCATGAGAGAACAACTGATACTTCTTATGGTGGCAAAGGCATGGAAACAAAGGGGTTGCCCATCAGTGGGGGAATGCCCAGCATTTGTGGTACATGGATGTAATGGAATAATACTGTATCATATGAAAGCAGAACATGATGAATAATACAGAGACACAGAAAGACACGTGTATCTATGCAAAGGGAAGCAAGCAGAGCCAAGAAAACAACATCCATAATAACTCCAATGAAATGAAAGAATAACCAAAAATATAATTAAAATTAAAGTTGCAAAATTACAAACAAATCTGACTTCAAAGAAAAGATCTGAAGAAAACACTTCCCCTCCTCATCCCAACTCATTTGCCCATTGGGAACAGGGTTCACAGAGTTGGAATATGGCATATAGAGTGATTTTGTTAATGTACTTATCCATTTTGCAGATTTTTTTTCTTTTCCTCTTCTTTTCTTTTTGCTTGAAGAGAAAGTGAAAGGGGTACCAGTAAAACAAGAATATCAAGTCTGAACATAAAGACAGAATATAACAAACAATAGGGTCTTCACAATGTGCTTTTCCCCCTCTGGGGTCATCAATTCACCCCTCCTCTCCCAGATGAGGTCAGATTCTAAATGATAGTTTAGGAGGTGAGAGTATTAGAAGTCATTGTTCAGTCTCCTCTCTCATTTTATAAATGAGGAAACCGGGGCCCAGAGGTTGTTATTTACCATTATTACTTAACTTCCTAATACTGTAAGTCAGAGATGTTAAGCATGCACCCAAAGAGATTAAAATACAATTCGCAAATATTTAACTAAATAAATAAAATATAATAAGATATAGATCAATGTTAATAAATGGTTTTCTAAGTCAATATGCAGTCAGGAGGTATCCATGTGTACAGCTGAGCGGTCCCCATTTCACCATTTCTATGACCTTCTAGCCAGAGCAGCTCAGACAGACTGCAAGGAATGTTTGAACCTGCATTGCTCTTTTACCTCCTTTTGAGTTTCTTTACCTGGGAGTTCCTTATATCAGCGAAATCGTAGCCATAGTCCACATTCCCTGAAAAGTAAAGAGATAAAAGGGAAATAAATAATAGTCTTGAGGTTATTTTATTTTTGTTAATTGTGGACACCACTTTTTTGCTCTCACAAGAAAAGATATTTTTAGTATGAGAAATGTGATTGAACATGTTTTGTTACTTTTCAAAGTCTTGATTTAACACTTTGTGTAATAGCAATAGAAATTTCTGGTTTTAAATTCATTTTATGGAGGAGCCAAGATGGCGGAGTAGAAAGACACACTTATGCTAGCTCTGAAACCACAGCCTACAAAATATCTGTAAAGAAGAACTCCTAACAAATTCTGGAGTGGTGGAAGCCACAGAACAACAGAATGGAGGAGATTTCTGTTCCAGAAAGACCTGAAAAACCCTCACCAAAGGTCCGCCATGCACGGGACCAGAGCGGAGCCCAGCCCTGCCTTGGCCATGCGGCACTGAGAGGAGCAGATCTGAGCAGGCTTCAGGGATGGAATCTCCGGCAGCCACGAAGGTCCTTCAACCCACAGGTGCACAGGTCAGTAAGAGAGATTGTTTGGTGGGCCGAGAGGGGAGCAGGGTGTATCCATAACTCAGGTCTCCTTGGGAGGCAGCAGCAAAGGCCCTGGTGGCCAGGGGTTCCCAGAGCAGGCAGAAGCTCGGGACCATTACTGAAGGTCTCCGCATAAACCCCCTGAGGGAACTGAGCCTGGGAGGCAACCCTGCCCCAAACTGAGCAGCAGAACTTAAGTTCACATTGAATAGCAACCCCACTGAAAGCCCTGAGGCTGGGGAGCAGCATTTGAATCTCAGACCCCAAGCACTATCTCAGCAGATCTAAGCC
>JAQQSK010006854.1:0-14239 GCA_028658325.1 Potorous gilbertii
CCAGGCTGCCTCTGCCTCTGCCACGGCAGCCGCTTCCCAGGGGGTCCGAGTCCCGGAGATCCCCCGCTCCCCTCTCAGCCCGTCTCCCTCACTGACCTGTGCATCTGTGGGTGGAGAGACCTTCGCGGCCGCCCGGAGATTCAGGTCCCTGCCGCCTGCTGGGCTCTGCTCGCTCCTCTCAGTGCCGCGTGGCCGGGGTGGGGGAGGGGAGCGCTCGGCAGGACAGGACTCCGCTCCTGTCCGGGGCACCCCCGCGGTCGGTTCTTCAGGGCTCTCTGCAACGGAAATCTCTTTCACTGTGTTGCTGCGCAGCTTCCACTGTTCCAGAATTTGTCAGGAGTTCTTTTTACAGGGAATCTATGGGCTGTGGGTTTGGACCTAGCATAGGTGAGTCTTTCTACTCCGCCATCTTGGCTCCGCCCCCGTGTTCATCATTTCTTGTAGCGCTATAGTATTCCATTACATTCATATACCATAATTTATTCACCCATTCTCAAATTGATGGGCATCCCCTTGATTTCCAGTTTTTCACCACCACAAAGAGTGCAGTTATAAATATTTTTGTACATGTGGGACCCTTTCCCATTTTTATGATCTCTTGAGGATATAGTCCTAGAAGAGATATTATATTGCTGGTTCAAAGGGTATGTATATTTTTATAGCCCTTTGGGCATAGTTCCAAATTGCTCTCCAGAATGGTTGGATCAGCTCATAACTCCACTGACAATGAACTAGTGTTCCAACTCTCCCAGATCCTCTCCAACATTTATCATCTTCCTGGTCTGTCACGTTTGCCAAACTGATAGGTGTAATGTGGTACCTCACAGCTGTTTTGATTTGCATCTCTCTAATCAATAGTGATTTAAAACATTTTTTCATATGACTACAGATATTTATAATTTCTTCCTCTGAAAACTGCCTGTTCATATCTTTTGACAACTTATCAATTCAGGAATGACTGATATTTTTGTACATTTGACTTAGTTCTCTATATATTCTTGAAATGAAGCCTTTATCACAACCACTAGATGCAAAAATTCTGTCGCAGTGATCTGCATCCCTCTGAATTTTAGTTACACTGGGTTTGTTTGTGCAAAAAGTTTTCAGTTTAATGTAATCAGAATTATCGATCTTGTACCTCATAATGCTTTCCATCTCTCCTTTACTCAAAAATTCTTCCCTTCTCCATAAATCAGATAAATAGATTACTACTTGTTCCACCAATTTGTCCATAGTATTGATATTTATACCTAGATCATGTACCCATTTGAACTTTATTCTTGTGTATGGTGTCAGACATTGGTATATGCCTGGTTTCGATCGCACTGTTGTCCAGGTTTCCCAGTAATTTTTGTCAAACAGTGAGAAGCTGGGGTCCTTGGGTTTATCAAACAGTAGATTGCTATACTCATTATTTACTGTTTCTTGAGTACCTAACATATTCCACTTATCTACCCTTCTGTTTCTTAGCCAGTACCAAGTGGTTTTGATACTTGTTGCTTCATAATGAAATTTGAGATGTAGTAGCACTAGGCCACCCTCCCTAGCAGTTTTTTCATTACTCTCTTTGATATTCTGGATCTTTTGTGCTTCCAGATGAATTCTGATGTTATTTGTTCCAGCTTTAGAAAATAATTATATGGTAGTTTGATTGGTAGGACACTAAATAAGTAAATTAATTTAGGTAGAATTGTCATTTTTATTATATTGGCTTGGCCTATTCACGAGCAACTAAAATTTTTCTGATTAATTAGATTTGACTTTATTTATGTGAGAAGTGTCATATAACCCTGGATTTTTTTGGACAGTAGACTCCAAAATATTTTATAGTGTCTACACTAGGTTCAAATGGGATTTCTCTTTCTATCTCATGCTGCTATGCTCTGTTACTTATATGCAGAAATGCAGATTTGTGTCAGTTTATTTTATAACTAGGGACTTTGCCAAAGTTGTTTGTTATTTCAAGTAGCTTTTACTTGAATCTCTGGGATTCTCTAAGTATATCATCATATCATCTTCAAAGAGTGATAACTTAGTTTCTTCTTTGCCTATTCTAATTTTTTCATTTTTTTATCTTCTCTGGTTGCTACAGCTAACATTTCCAGTACCATATTGAATATCAGTGGAGATAACGAACATCCTTGTTTCACCCCTGTTCTTACTGGAAATACACACAGTTTATCTCCACTGCATATAATGCTTGCTGAAGGATTTAGGTAGATACTGCTTATTATTTTATGAAAAGTTTCATTTATTCCTATGCTTTCCAGGGTGTTTAATAGGAATGGGTGTTGCATTTTTTGAAAAACTTTTTCTGCGTCTATTGAGATAATCATATGATTTCTTTTAGTTTTGTTGTTGATATGACCAATAGTGCTAATAGTTTTCCTAATGATGAACCAGCCTTGCATTCCTGGTTTGAATCCTACCTGATCATAATGTATTATTCTCGTGATAAGTTGGTGTATTCTTTTTGCTAAAATCTTTTTTTTTTAATTTTTGCATCTATATTCATTAGAGAAATTGGTCTATAATTTTATTTCTCGATTCCTGGTTTAGGTGTCAAAACCATATTTGTATCATAAAAAGGATTTGGGAGTAGTCCTTCCCAAATTTTCCCAAATAGTCTATATAATATTGGAATTAGCTGTTCTTTAAATGTTTGATAGGATTCACTTGTAAATCCATTCAGCCCTGGAGATTTTTTTTAGGGAGTTCATTGATAACTTGTTCAATTTCTTTTCTGAGATGGTTTTGTTTAAGTATTCAGTTTCTTCTGTTAATCTGGACAATTTATATTTTTTTAAATGAGCATCCATCTCATTTAGATCATCAAATTTATGTTTGTTCATAAAGTTGGACAAAATAATTTCTAATGATTGTTTTGATTTCTTCCTCATTGGAGGTGAGTTCACTTCTTTCGTTTTTGATACTGGTAATTTGGTTGTCTTCTGCATTTTTCAAAATCAAATTGGTTAAAAGTTTATCATTTCTATTAGTCTTTTCATAAAACCAACTATTAGTTTTATTTATTAGTTCAATAGGAGAGAGGAAGAGAGCATTTACACATCACTCTGCCATTTTGGCCCCCGGAACCTCAATTTAGTGACTTACAGGTATTTGATCTGCGGGCTGAAAGTCTCAGGAGCACTTGCAGCTGATAAGTGTGGCTCAGTGACTGTCACTTACTCAGCCCCTGCTGGTCTCCCTCCCTGGGCTCCCACTCTGTCATTCCACCGTGCTATTGATGTCTGAGGCCACCCTGGGGCTTTCCTGCTCAGCTGTGCTGTGTGCTGTGGGCTCAGCCCCATGGAATAGCTCCTCCCTGGCAACCTTCCAGTCTGTCCTGTCTATTCATCTGCCACAGTCCATCTCCTATTGGGTTCTGCACCTCCAAAATTTGGTCACATTCTCTTGGTAGAGGTATCTGAAGGAGCTTGCCTAAGAGTTTAGGTGAGTAGTTTCTCTCACTCTACCATCTTGGCTCAACCCCCTGCTCATCATTTCTTACAATGCAGAAATATTCCATTGCATTCATGTACCATGAATTGTTCAGGCATTCCCCAATGGATGGGTATCCCCTAGATTTCCAGCTCCTGGCCACCACAAAGAGAGTTGCTATAAATATTTTTGTACTTGTGGGACCCTTTCCGATTTTTTTGATCTCTTTGAGTTATAGTCTTAGAAGCAGTATTGCTGGGTCAAACGGTATGCACATTTTTTTGTACTCTTTTAGGCATAATTCCAAACTGCTCTCCGGAGTGGTTGGATCATCTCACAGCTTCACCAACAATGAATTAGTGTTCCAATTCTCCCACATCTTCTGCAACATTTTTCATTTTCCTTTTTTGTCATGTTAATCAATCTGATAGGTTTGATGTGGTAGCTGAGTGTTGTTTTGATTTGTGTTTCTCTAATCAATAGTGATTTAGAGCATTTTTTCCTATCACTATAGGTAGCTTTAATTTCTTCCTTAAAACTGCCTGTTGATATCCTTTGACCATTTATCAAGTGGGGAATGACTAGAATTCTTTTAAATTTGGCTCAGTTCTCTATATATTTTATAAATGAGACCTTTATGATAGACATTAGTTGTAAAAATTCTTTCCCAGTTTTTTACTTTCCTCCTAATCTTGGTTGCATTGCGTTTGTTTGTGTAAAGCTTTTTAACTTAATGGACTTCATAGGAAAAATTATCTAAGGACTGATGGATTTACAAGTGACGTCTATCAAACATTGAAAGAACAGTTAATTCCAATTATAGAGTAGACTGTATAGACTATTCGGAAAAATTGCTGAAGAAAGAGTCCTATCAAATTCTTTTTATGATATGAATATGTTTCTGATACCTAATCAGAAAGAGTCAAAACAGAGAAAGAAAATTACGGACCAATATCACTAATGAATATAGATGCAAAAATTTTAAATAAGATTTTAGGAAAAATAATACAGCAACTTATCACTGGAATAATACTTTATGATCTGGTAGGATTTATACCAGAAATGCAGGTTCGATACTGGTTCAATACGAAGAAAACTATCAGCATTGTTGATCATGTCAACAACAAAACTAACAGAAACCATATGATTTCCTCAGTAGATTCAGGAAAACCTTTTGACGAAATACAATACCCATTCCTATTGAAAACACTTGAAAGCATATGAATAAATGGAGCTTTCCTTAAAATAATAAGCAGTATTTACCTAAAACAGTCAGCAAACATTGTATCCAATGGGGATAAGCTAGATGCATTTCCAGTAAGATGAGCGGTGGAACAAAGATGTCCTTTTTCACAATTGTTATTCAATATGGTACTAGAAATATTAGCTTTAGCAATCAGAGAAGAAAAATAAATTGAAGGATTTGGAATATGCAAAGAAGAAACTAAATTATCACTCTTTGCAGATGATATGATAATATACTTAGAGAATCTCAAAGAATCAAACAAAAAAACTATTTGAAATAATAAACAACTTTAGCAAAGTTGTAGGTTATAAAATAAGCCCACATAAATCATCTGCATTTCTATATTTTACTAAGAAAGCCCAAAAGCATGAGATAGAAAGAGAAATTCCATTTAAAACTACTGTAGATACTATTAAATATTTGGGAATCTACTTGCCAAAACAAACGCAGGGAGTATATGAATACAATTACAAAACACTTCACAGAAATAAAATCAGATCTAAGTAATTGGAAAAACACCAGTTCCTTGTTGGTAGGCCTAGTTCATATAGAAAAATGACATTCTGCCTAAATTAATTTTCTTTCTCAATGCCATATCAATCAAACCACCAAAAAAATGTTTTCTAGAACTAGAAAAAAATGTCAAAACTCATCTGGAAGAATAAAGTTCAGAATATCAAGAAAATTAGTGAAAAGAAATGCTAGGGAAGGTGGTCTAGTTTTACCAGATCTCAAATTGTATTATAAAGCAGCAATCCTCAAAACTATTTGGTACTGACTAAGAACTACAGGGGTACACTAGTGTACCTGGTATACCAGGTTAGGTACTCAAGACACAACAGTCAATGAATATAGCAGCCTACTGTTTTGTAAATCCATGGACACCAGCTCCTGGGATAAGAAGTCACCATTTGACAAAAACTTCTTGGAAAACTGGACAACTGTGTGGCAGAAACTAGGCATAGACTAATTCCTGACACTGTACACAACAATAAAGTCTAAATGGATACATTATCTAGGTATAAAGTCTGATACTATAAACAAATTGCGGGAGCAGGTAATAGTGTAATTGTTGGATTTATAGAGAATGGAGAAATTTATGACCAAACAATAGACGGAAAACATTATGAAGTACCAAATGGATAATTTTTATGTGGAAATTTTAAAACACTACTGTATTACTGGTGAAATTATATAGTGATTAAGTGATTCTAGAAAGCAATTTGGAATAATGCCCAAAAGGCTAGAAAACTGTGCATACCCTTTGGTCAAGCAATACCACTGCTAGGTCTGTATCCCAAAGAAATTTTTAAAAAAGGGAAAAAATGTTCAGAAGTATTTAATTCACCTCTTTTACTGGAGGCAAAAAAGTGGAAATTGGGGTGATACCCATAAATTGAGGAGGCACTAAACGTATTCTTCATCTGATCGTGATGGAATACAATTGTGCCTTGAAAAATGACAACCAGGATACTCTCAGAAATAATTGAGACACTTACTTGAAGTGTTACGAGCACAACTGGGATAAGATTGTAAACAATAATAGCAATATTATATGATGTACTATGAATAACTTCGCTATTTTTCAGTCATGAAATCATCCAAGACTATTCTGTAGGACTTATGATGAAAGGTGCTATCCATGTCCAGAGAAAAAAACTGGTAGATCTTGAATGCAGATCAAAGATACTTTTTCTTTACTTTATTTGTTTTCTGTTTTTCTTTCATAGAATAACTTACATGTAAATGTGCTTTGCATGACTACATATGTATAACCTATGTCAATATACTTGCCTTGGCAATGGAGTGGGAGAGGTAGAAGAGGCAGAATTTGAAACTCAAAATTTAAAAAATAACTCAAATTGTTTTTGTGTAGGTGGGGAAAATATTACATAAGGATAGGCACTAAAAATGTGGTGCCGCTGTTAAATGGTTCAACTATTTGAGTTATTAATTTAGAATTATGCAAGAAAAAATTACTGAACTTTATCTTTTGATTCAGCAGTACCACATGACACCAAGGATGGTGGAGACATAAAATAGGGTCCAGGTTATGCTTCACTGTTTATAAAAACACACCATAATAACTAGGAACTAGAAATTCAGTGGGTAATTATTTGGGGGAAAGGACAAAAGGAATTAGCATCCGTGAATGATAGAAGTTTTCTACAAATTGATACAAAATTAGATAAGCAGAATTAAAAAAAGTGTCAATCATAGCTATAAAATTACAACCAAAGAGATAAGTAGGAGAAAGTCAAACTTAGTAACTAAAAAGCAAATAATTTACCTGCAAACCAGACAATGAAATAAATTTGCACAGAGAACTGGAGGAGATCATTAAATCAAGTAGTTTTTCTTAATTTTTTTTGTTGCAATACCAGTTTCATTCAAGCATAACAGGGTAATTCTCTAAGAAATGAATGATTGTGATGTAAAGACCAAGAGCATAAGTAAAAATTTCAAACAAAACAAAATAAAACAGAATTGAAACTCTCTTTTATTAGGAAAAATTGTGGTCTTAGGTTTAGCATCAAATCTTGTACTCCTAGCTCTGCCAGCGATTGACCTTGAACAAGTGAATGACTCTTGTTGCAACACGATATCCTTGTCTGAAATGTGGAAATAATGAGAGCTGTCCAACCTGACAGAGTTTCTATAATGATCAAATTAGAAAGTATGTCAAAGCCCATGGAAGAATTGCCGAGGAGAAGGTCAATAATGCAAGATGCTAATAAAAATAGTAAAGGTCTAAGTGTCTTCCGCATTAATGATCTTTGAGGAAATATTGAGAGATCTGTTTTACTATACAGATACATAAATATCTGTGGTTCCTTATCCTCTACTGAAAGGGAAAATAGGCTGAATCACTTCAGGGAAGTAAAAAAAAATTCTCATTTACCCACCCCTTCCCAAGTTTCACTTAAAAGGGAATGCATGTGTTTTTTTCCTTCTAACCCTGACATTAGACCAACGTTGTTATATGGCAGGAAAAAGTGAAACACAACCGCTTGTGAAGACCTAGAAATGAATACTGGACAGATGGCAATGTAGAAACATATGGCAAGTATAGCAGATTGCAACATGTAGCCAATGAGGAACTCCAAAAAAAGAAGAGGATTAAGAAATAGCATAGAGATATTGTATAATAGGAAGAGAAGATATGCCTAGTCATGTGGTAAGAATGAACAATGACAGATGGACAGTAAGAGTGCTTCACTGCTACCCTAACAATGTCAGCAGAAAGTGAGAAATTTCTTTAGCGTGTTTAGGGAGGACATAAACAAGAGTCACATAGGATGGTCAGACAATGATGAGTGATTTATTTCAGCGATGTTACAGTCTCCTTGGGCCACACTGAAGGTTTAGAGGAAGGAGAGGAATAAGCACTCCCTAGTGAATACTGAAAGAGATTAAAATGTAAGTGGGAAATGTTATAAAAATAAATAAAAACACAATAAAACAGATAATGCTAACATGTGTTTTTCTAAGTCAATATGTTCCACACAGATCCTTATGAAAGCTTAAATGGGCATGTTATTTGATATCACTTATCTACATCATGAGAGGGTATACCAACTTGAAAAGATCACAGATTCATTTGAATGTTTGGATTACTAATATGGTATAATTTCTTTATATTGGAGGAAGCTGTGTAATGTATTATTTAAAAGCAAGATACTTTTTGCCCATGGAAGTCTTTTGCTAATTTTAAGTTCTTGGTAATGCTCATAAGGAGATGAATCTTTTCTAAGCTTAGGTCTGTGACTCTTGAAGGAGGGAGGGTTTTTAAAGAATCCTATGTTTTAAAATGGCTCTGAGTTAATTATTCAATTGTGCTCTTTCCATGGATTGCTGCTTTCTATGTGGTAGAAAAGAGCTTTTTAAACTCCAAAAAGCTCTTCAATAAAGCATGTGGTTTTCATTTTGGAAATCTAAAGTTTAAATGGAAGCATTTTAATAATAATAGGTTTAAGGAGACATTCAACTCGAATATTTTCCTTCCTGTGAATTCACTGTTCTTTCTTAAATAAATATTTTAGCATCTTCTGTAATTAATTCTAGCAATGTTCACCTATTTGTTTTAGAGAGTAATCGCTATTTGCTTTTGAATGAGGGGAAGTTGAACTGGATTGCTATATCATAGACTTGGCAAATAGTAGAAATTTATTTTCATAAACACAATGTGAAGTAGTTTTGCCATTGTGACTGGTGACTTCGAAATTGCTTCAGTGATACATTTGAATCCATTTTTGTGCATATATTGGAGACTGCATTAAAGTAAAGCAACCAGCATGGTGATAATATTAAATATTTTTCTATCTTCATTGTTGCAAAGCTCTATTTAATTTAATTTTGAAGACTGTGCTATGGAGCACAATTTTGAATTGGTTCCACTACGCTGAACATGGTTCTACTCATATACTGTTATCTAAGAGTTTGCCTCAATGTAGAAATATCTATCACCACAAGTTTAATCAGCACAGAGTGACTTGAAAGACTAGGAACAGTTATATACTGACTTATTTTAAAGTTTTATTTTCATTGGTTTTAAGAATTACCCAGAAAAGATGAAATGATAGAGTTTTGGAGAATTGAGAGAGTTGCTAATTAAATGCTAATCTACAAGCAAATAGCAAAAAACAAAAACAAAAATATCTGAAGAACTGTCAAGTATGTGGAAGTTAGCTATAACCATGGACTTGTATGTTCTCTATGAATTTTTTTTCTATTTTTGCCCTCCCTCGACCCATATACATATGGGTAGGGCCGACACTAAAAATGTATTTAATGCCTCATTCACTGCCTTTAAAGAAATCTACAGGCTATTTGTTTAATTTTGTTTCTATTCACAAGATTTATATTACTTAATTAAGTATTATTAAGCTAGAGTCAGCTATGTGGTGCAGTGGATAGAGCACTGAAACTGAAGTTAGGCCTGAATTCAAATCTACCCTTAAACTCATTTAACTCAATATCTCTTAATAGTAACTAGGTGGTGCAGTGGATAGCTCACTCAACTTTAGAGTCAGGAAGGCCTGAGTTCAGTTCTAGCCTCAGATACTCACGATCTGTGACCTTGGGCAAGTAACTTAACACTTAAGCCTTTTATAATCTGTAAAATGATGTGGAGAAAGAAATGGAAAACCACTGCAGTATCTTTGCCAAGAAAACTGACAAATAGGGTCATGAATAGTGGGACACAATTGATAAAAAAACAAAACAAAGCAAAATTCTATCAGTCTCTGTTTCCTCATCTGTAAAATGGACACAAGAATAACTACTACCTCCAGGGTTATTGTGAGGAAAAAAATGAAATAATACTTGTAAAACACTGTGAAGAGCTTAATTTGATATATAAATGTACTTATTGCTATTTCTTAGGTTGTACGATATGCCCAAATCTTTATTAGCTTATTTTGAAAGGCAGGAAAGAAGTAGAGAAATACAGTCTCTCTGGGGAGCTTAGAGTCTAGTTAAAGAGACCAAACTAACACACACACACACACACACACACACACACACACACACGATAAAAGCAAACAAATAAGAACAACATAGTTATAATACCCACTTACTGGAAAAGAGGGTAGAAAGTAAGCATTATCTAAGCACCTACTATGTGCAGTGCATGAAACTTCAACACTTTTTAAAAATAACAGATTTATTTATTTAAAAAGAGTAAATAGCAACTAAATTCATTCTTTGTGAAATATTAAATCTCCATTCAAACTTTCCTGATCCACCAGCTACAAGTGATCCTCTCCTTCAACTTATTTGACAGTCCATGTATTTTTGTTTTAACAATTTGAGATTTGGAGGCTGAGGCCAAGATGGGGGGCAAGAAGGATGGACCTTCTCTAGTTCTCCCCAATAGCCCCAATGAAATACTTCTAAAATTGACTCTAAACAAATTCTAGAGCAGCAGAAATTACAAAAATGACAGAATGAAACAGATATCTAGCCCAAGACAGCATAGAAGGCTGACAGGAAAGGTGCCATTGCACCAGGTTCAGAGAGGAGCACAGCCCAGCTTGGGCCCCAGAGCATGGATAGGACTGGAGCAGGCTTTAGGTTGAGGAATGTTGTGTAGCAGCTTCAATTCCCAGATTTCTCAACCTACAAACCCCAAAGACAGCTTCAAAGGTCAGTAAGAAAGGTCTTTCATCTGAGTAGGAAGGGAGTATGGCCTGGCCACAGCCTTGCCCCAGGGTGGGGGCAGCAGTCACTGCAGTAGGAAAATCTACTTTTAGAGCCCTAGGCCGAAAGACCATGGGGGAATTGATCAACTGCTCTGGGTCTCAGTCTTGAGTGGCGGTCCTGGGGTGAGGAGGATTATAGTTGTGATGAAGCCCTTGGTGGTAGTGAAGAGGGAACCCTACTCGCAGTTCCAGAGCAGAAAAGACTGCTTGTTGTTGCTCACAGACCAGAGCACAGGCGAGGAGATGAGTAAACTCCTCTCCCTTAATTGTGGTACCTTGAAGGAAATGAGAACTTACAGGTCAAGTGCAGTTGACAAAGGACTCAAAAGTCAAGTACCTGGATGAGAAAATGCCCCGAAAAGGGGGAAAATAAGAAAGTTATTTTCTTGGTGAAAATAAATTTTCTTCCATCATTTCAGATGAGGAAGAACAAAGAGTACCATCAGAGGAAGATACCAAAGTCAATACTTTTACATCAAAACACACCAAAAATAATATGCAATGGCCTCAGGCCACAGAAGACCTTAAAAATGATTTTGAAAATTAAATAAGAGAGGTAGAGGAAAAATGGGAAAGAAAGAGAGCCATGCAAGAAAATCATGAAAAGGAAGTCAATAGCCTGCTGAAAGAGACACAAAAAGATGCTGAAGAAAATAACACCTTTAAAAATAGACTAATCCAATTGGCAAAACAGGTCAAAAAAGCCAGTGAGGAGAAGAATGCCTTAAAAGCCAGAATTGGCCAAATGGAAAAAGAGGTTCAAAAATTCCCTGAAGAAAACAGTTATCTAAAAATTAGAATGTAGTAGATGAAAACTAATGACTTTATGAGAAACCAAGAAATTATGAAACAAAACGAAAAGAATGAAAAAATAGAAGGCAACATGAAATATCACACTGGAAAAACAACTGGCCTTGAAAATAGATCCAGGAGAGATAGTTTAATAACGATTGGTCTACCTGAAAACCATTATGAAACAAAGAGCCTAGACATTATCTTCCAAGAAATTATCAAGGAAAACTGTCCTGATACTCTAGAACCAGAGAGTAAAATAGAAATAGAAAGAATTCACCAATTACCTCCTGATAGAGATCCCAAAAGGAAAACTCATAGGAATATTGTAGCCAAATTCCAGAATTCCCAGGTAAAGGAGAAAACATTATAAGTAGCCAGAGAGAAACAACTCAAGTATTGCGGTAATACAGTCAGAATAACTCAGGTCTTTGCAGCTTCTACACTAAGGGATTGAAGGACTTAGAATATGATATTTCAGGAGATAGGATTAAAACCAAGAGTTACCTACCCAACCAAACTAAGTATAATACTTTATGTGAGAAATGGAATTTCAACAAAGTAGAGGACTTCCAAGAATTCTTGTTGAAAAGATGAGAGCTGAATAGAAGATTTGGCTCTCAAATGCAAGAATCAAGAGAAACTTGTAAAAATATACAGGAAAGAGGAGCCTTAAGGAACTTGTTAAAGTTGAACTGTTTACATTCCCACATGAATCAATGTTATTTGTAACTCATGAGACCTTTTTCTGTATTAGGATAGTTAGAGGGAATGTATAAATATATAGGTGTGTATGAGTATGTAGATATGTATGTGTACATTATATATTTGTAGGTATGCACATGTATATTGGTGTATGTGCTTATGTTTATGTATATATATATGTATATGTATGTATGCATATGTGTACATATGTGTAAATGTATACATATATGTATCTTATAGACAGATAGATACGTAGATAGATATACATAGACAGAGGGCCCAGGGTGAGCTGAAATATGAAGGGAGAATACCAAAAAAAAAATTACTGTTGAATGGAATGTGCTAGAAGTAAGAGAAAGGGAAAGGTAAAATGTAGCAAATCATCTCGCATAAAAGAGGGAAGAGTTTTTACAATGGAGGGGAAGAGGGTAGAGATGAAGGGAATTAATTCAGTCTTACTCTCATGGGATTTGGCTTAAGGAGGGAATGACACACATTCCATTGGATACGGAAATCTATTTTACCCTACTGGAATGCAAGGGGGAAGGGGTTAGAATAAGAAAGGTAATAGAAGGGACAACAAGCTGGGTAAATAGATAAGCAGAAGCAAACACTATTGTGGGAGGACAGGTCAAGGGAAAGAATGGAATAAATGAAGGGGAGAATAGGCCAGAGGGAAATACGGTTATTCTTTTACAATCTAACTATTAGGGAAGTGTTTTGCATTGTTACACATGCATGACTTATATTGAATTCCTAGTTTTCTCAATGAGGGTGGATGGGGAAGAAGGGAGAGAATATGAAACTCAAAGCTTTAAGAATGAATGTTAAAAATTGTTTTTAGGGGGCGGAGCCAAGATGGCGGAGTAGAAAGACTCACCTATGCTAGGTCTGAACCCACAGCCCATGGATTTCTTCTAAAAAGAACTCCCAACAAATTCTGGAACGTGGAAGCCGCATAGCAACACAGCAAAGGAGATTTCTGTTCCAGAGAGCCCTGAAAAACCAATCCCAAAGGTCCATTGTGCCCCGAACCAGAGTGGAGCCCTACCCTGCCCTGGCTGCGTGGCACTGAGAGGAGCGAACAGATCGAAGCAGGCTTCAGGGAAGGAATCTCCAGTGGCCGTGAAGGTCCCTCCACCCACAGACTCACAGGTCAGTGAGAGAGACGGGCTGAGAGGGGAGTGGGGTGTCTCTGGGACTCAGATCCCCTCGGGAGGCAACGGCAGAGGCAGAGGCAGCAGTGGCCAGAGGTTCCCAGAGCAGGCAGGAGCTCAGCAGCAGCTCCATTACAAAAGGTCTCTGCATAAACCCCCTGAGGGAGCTGAGCCTGGGAGGCGGCCCTGCCACCACCTGAGAACATGATTTAATCTTACCCTGAGTAGCAGCCAGGCCTGCCGCCAAAGGCCCCGAGGCTGGGGAGCAGCATTTGAATCTCAGAACCCAAGCACTAGCTGGGAGGACCTAGGCCAGGGGTGGAGAGGAATCTCAGAAGTCAATTAACTGGCTGGGAAAATGCCCAGAAAAGGGAAAAAAAAACTAAGACCATAGAAGGTTATTTTTTTGAACAAATGATTCCAACCTTCATCTCTGAAGATGAAGAAGAAGAAAACTGCTTACCATCAGGTAAAGACACAGGAGTCAAGGCCTCTGTATCCCATACATCTGAAATAGGTATCCCATGGGCTCAGGCCATGGAAGAGCTCAAAAAGGATTTTGAAAATCAAGTTAGACAGGTGGAGGAAAAACTGGGAAAAGAAATGAGAAAGATGCAAGAAAAGCATGAAAAATGGGTCAATACCTTAATAAAGGAGACCCAAAAAAATACTGAAGAAAATAACACCTTGAAAAA
>JAQQSK010006855.1:0-14238 GCA_028658325.1 Potorous gilbertii
CAAATGGGGAGAAAATTTTGGAACCCAAAATCTTGTGAAAATGAATTTTAAAAGTTAAATAAATAAATTTATAAAAAAAAGATTACCAACAGAAATATTACAGAGGGAGAAGAAAAAAGAGCCCAGAGAGAGTTGGGGGATATCCACGATATCCACAGTTAGCAGGTGTCACCTGGATGAACATCCAGAAAAGAAGACTAAGATGGAGTGGTCCAACAGGAATAACACAGCTAATAAATGTCCAAGGCAAGATTTTTGAACCCAGATCATCTGACTCCACATCCAGAACCCTGTCCACTATATGACATTGTATCTCATCTCTTTAAGGTGAAGTAGGATGAAAACTAGGATGAAGTAGTATCAAGGAAACCTGGAGAGAAGGGAGAAAATGTAAGAAGTAGAACCTTATTTACTTATTTGTTTATTGTGATGGGAGTGCCTTTTGATACTTTTTTTTGATAAAAATTATTTTTACTTTATCCTCAGACTTTTTAAACCCAAGGGAGCATTTTTTCTTTTTTTTCTTTATCATTCAAACAACAGAAGTGGAGTAGGGAACATAATAATGAATGAGGCTATCAGGACATCTAGCTTCTGGTCCTGGATCTGCCACTAACTGGTGGTGTGACCTTGGTCAAATCATTTTATCTCTCTCAGTTTCCTAATATTGGGCAATATGATCTCTAATGTCTCTTCTGATATTTGAATATTGTATGTTCTGAGCACCTTTCCCATTCTAAAAATCTATATTCTAAGTTATAGCACCATGTCCATTGAAGTTCTAACATGTTAAGTGCTCATATTCTATATTCCAAGTTTCCATTCCACTCTATTATTTTACTGCTATTTTAATGTCCCTTCCATGCCTAACATTTTATATTCTAAAGGATACCCCGGATCTAACAGGCTATGATGTTCCTAAGGACCATATAACTTACCTCAAAAATGTCTATATAATCTTTTTCAAATTCTATGTCTTTTGAATCATATAAAGAGAAAAAGAATCTACCTTCCAACACCCAGCCACTCATAAACAAACACTCTCTGAAGGCAAAGCACTACTAGACAGATACAGTCTCTGTGGTGTTTTTTCATCTTATTTCTTGTGAACCTTCTCCAAGGAAATAGTTGTTATCATGATCTCTCCCAGAGTTAGGAGTTAGTTCAAAAGCCCCACACAGGAGACTATAAATAAAAATGTTCTATTTGGTGAAACATAACCTTGGCACCATTTCAAACAAGATTGTAACTGGTGTGCCCACAAAAATGTCTGGGTGCCTGTAGCATGTACAGAAGTTTCTCCTGGTACAGTTGGTGGTCCACAATCACTCCAGTTCTTTCCAATTCAAAGTTACTGTGCTACTAATCTGTTTCATTTATGAAGGAAGACAATGTAATAAAACAGAAGGAACTCTAGACTGAAAACCAGGAGATTCAGATTCCTTTCTAGCTTCAGTCAGTCACTCACACAGCTCTCATCTTGATACAGGCTCTCATCACCTCTTACCTAGATTATTGTAATAGATCACACTAGATGGCTGGGCTTCCTCCCTCAAATCTCTCCCCACTCCAATCCATCTCCTACTTAGCTGACAAGGTGATCTTCTGACCATGTCACTTCCCTTTCCCTATTACCTCCAGGATCAATTATAAAATCCTTTGACATTCTCTTGCCAGTCTTTGCAAAACTTACACTCATGAACCCTGTGATCCAGTGACAATGACCTCCTTGCTGTTCCTCTTACAAGATGTTCCATCTACTTAGTGGATTTTCGTTAACTGAGCCCCCAACCCTGAAGCTCTCTCCCTCTGCATTGTAGTTTCCTTGGTTTCCTTTAAGACTTAGCTCAAATTCCACCTTCTGCAAAAGACCTATTCTGGTTATCTCCTACCCCCTGAAACTCTTTCTCCCTCCCTTTTTTTCAGCCCAGTGATTTCTGGGATTACCTCTTGTAAATAGATAGTATCCACATTGTTGTTTACCTGTTGTCTAGACCACTAGAATGTGAGCTCCTTGAGGTCAGGGAACGTATTATTGTCCTCTTCTCTCATGGCTTTGGAGTAGAATTTAATTCTACTGAAATTCCCAATGTTTAGCACAGTGCCTACAACAGAATAACATATCCTAGTGCTTATCTGGTTTAGTTACTAATTATCTGTGTAACCTAGAACAAGTCATTTAATCTTTCCTAGGCTTCAGTTCCCTGTATTGTAAAATGAAAGTATTAGACAAGATGATCTATAAGGCTCTTTCAGGCTACAAAATTCTATTATAATATAAATGAACCAAACAACAAGCATTTATTAAACCATTACTGTTGATCAGGGATACTCTGAGGCACTGAGAATTCAAAAACAATAATAAAACAAACAGTCCCTATTCTCAAGGAATCTATATTCTATCAGGGGAAGGGACAAGTACATATATAAATACATAATGGGGGGCTGACCAATAAGGGCCTAGTCCTTAGAGCATGCATAATATTTGTTGCTGTTTAGATATTTTCAGTCATGCCTGACTCTTTATGACCCCTTTTAGGGTCTTCTTGGCAAAGATACCGGATTGGTTTGCCATTTCCTTCTCCAGCTTATTTTACAGATGAGGAAACTGAGACAAAAAGGATTAAGTGACTTGCCAAGGGTCCTATAGCTAATAAATGTCTGAGGCTATATTTGAACTCAGATCCTTCTGACTCTAGGCACAGCTCTCCATCTACTGTGCCACCCAGTTGTCCCTGTAATATCTGCCTGTTGCCAATCTGTCTCAAGGCTTGGTGAGCCTACTTTGAAAAATTCACAATGAAAAGTCCCTTCCCCTTGCTGCTTCAGATCAAGTATCCTTCACTGCCTGTCAATTTCCTGAAAGCCTTTCACTTGGATGCTGAGCTAGAGTTGAGTGTACATACAAAATGTGGGATAGACAGATACCTACTCTCTTCCTTCATGGCTTTTGAATAGAATTTAAAATGCCATAAGCTTCCAGGTAGAGTAAGAGACAATCTGCCAGCAACCTAGTCTCACACCCAACTGCCATTTGCAAGTAGTTGTGAAGATCCAGTGGCACCTCTGTTTCTTTTTTCTATCTTTGTCTCATGTATTCTTTCCTGATGGGGGTGGGGGGAAAAGGGGGGAGGGGGGGGGAGAGAGAGAGAGAGAGAAAGAAGAAACTGATTAGGTTATATCTTTGTGAGCTTTGAAAAGTCAGAACCACCAAAAGTCCAAAAACTAGAGTCTGTGTAAGTCTATTGATAGCCACAGCCAGAGAGCTTGAAGAATAATCCCTTAGAAGCAATCTGCTTCTCCCAGTTCAGAAATTAGTCAGGCAGCTGAGATACCATGTTCTATGAGCATGGAAGTGAGTTGTCCATTGACTATGCCACACCCCAAAATGAACTTGGTAGGATAAATGTTTAGTAATCATCACTTTAAGTTTGATTCCACTCTCCCCAGGGACCCAATAGGTACGTGTGGGGGAGAGTAACTCCTGGTTCAAGGGGAATGTTTTACAAAATTTTGTCCTGGCTATATACTTTGTCACTAAATAATCCTTTGTAAAAACTAATTTGTGTTCATGGGTTAATTGATTTTGGAAAATCAGCTGATCAGTAACCACTGACAATCAATATTGAAGAGAATTGATCATCAGTATTGAAAGGAACATACTAGATGGAGGACTTTGAGGTAAAGTTCTAAAAAGATACCATAAGACCCCTAGGTTTTGCCTGGAGGAGTAGTAGCCTGGCTCTGGCAATCCAAACTATGGCTACTGATTGTGGGTTGGGAGATTGACCTCCAGAGTATATTTGCAAGTCAAGACATCAACCTCCAGATGTTATTGGTCCTCTTTGAGAATGAAGGGCAGACAACTTGAGTTATAGTAGTTGGCGGGGAGGAAGACTCAACAGGCCAGTTCCAGTTGGGCAATGCTGCTATTTACTCTTCCTCCTCCTCCCTCCACATGAGGAGTCATGCCCTTACATGTGGGTGCCCAGTCCAAAGGAATATAAATTTTAATCACTTATGCTTTACAAGGCATCTTGTGGTTTGTAGGCTAGACTTTTTTTCTTCCCTACTCATCTATTCTATCATTGTTGGGTTTTTTTTAAACTGGGACAATTAGCTTTTTCATCTCATGTAGTATTCATTTATGATTTCTTGAAATATAGCTCTGAAAAATCAGGCTTTGATAAAGCTCATTGGGATTCAAATGGAGCTACTTGACTATGCCTTTAAGCCCAAATAACTCTGACTCTCAGTGATTGGTCAATAATAGGTTCCAGCCCAAGCCTCACTTGCTCACTATTGTGGTTTTGATGTCTCAGAGTGAGTATAAATAGCAATTGTTTCTGTTCAGGCCAGAAACTCTAGGGGTCTTGCCCTCCCTGATTGATTCTTTTGTGAAGGCAAACTAGACCATCTTTTGTTTCATTTCTTACCTGTCCTTTAACTACTGAATGGGTATTGCCTTAGACAAACTGAGACTTGGGATAGACCTTAGCTTAAAAAGGCCAAGGTCTCCCACTGCATCCTGGACTATTGCCAGTCATTCCGACCTATATCTTGCCACTGGATGCTGATGACTGGAGGAGAGAGTGGGGCTGTTGACTTTGCATAGCTCTGCCTCACTTAAATCCAATTCACTTGCAAATCAAGACATCACCTCCTAGTATCATTGGTCCTCTTTAAGAACCAAGCTTGAACAACAGCAGCGTATATGCTATAATACATACATAGTAAAAAGAAAATAAATACAAAATAATTTTGGGATGGCACTAGCAGTTGAGGGATCAGAAAAGACTTCATTTAGAAAGTAATGCTTGAGCTAAGTCTTGAAGGAAGAAAGGGATTTCGAAAGGCAGAAATCAGGGGGTAGAGAATTATAGTACAGTTGAGAGTCAGTGAAAAGGTATGGAGATGGGAAATAGGAATGCCATGTATGAGAACGAGTAAGAAGTTCCTTTGGTTGAACCCTAGGGGACAATGCTGAGAAGATAATTTAGAGGCCAGATTGTGGAGAACTTTAAAAGCTAAACAAAAGGGTTTATATTTCATGCCAGAGGCAATAGGGAGCCACTAGAATGTATTGAGTAAGGGAGTGATGTGGTCAGACCTACCCTTAGGGAAAATCACTTTGGCACCAATGTAGAGGGTGGGTTGGAGTCATAGAATGAATGCATCAAGTAGATCAATTAGGAGAACATTGCAATAATCCAAGGGAGAAGTAATGAGGGCTTGAACTAAAGTTTGTGAGGTGTGAGCCCTGACAAGAATATGTATGAGAAAGATGTCATAGAGTTAGAAACTGCAAGATTTGGCAACTGATTGGATTAGTGAAGTAATGGAAAGTAAGGGGTGAAGAATTATGCCAAGGTTGCAAAACTGGTAGACTGGAAGAATACTGGTGCCCTTGACAGACAGAAATATGGAATTCTGGAAAAAGGGTGAATTTGAGAGAAAAGATGAGTTCTGTTATACATGTGTCAAGTTTGAGATGTTTATGGGACATCCCATTTGAAATATCTAATAGGAAGTTGGTGACTCAAGAATACAGTTTGGTGTATATATATATATATATATATATATATATATATATATATATATATATATATATATACACACACACACATACAAATACACATATGCATATGTGTGTATACACACACAAACATGTATAATATGTATATGGTGTATGTATATGTGTTTATATGTATGTATATATGTGTGTGTGTGTGTGTGTGCGTGTGTGTGTAAAATTATCATCTCTGTTGAGGTGATGGCAGGTAAGTGAAACAGTAGATAGAGTGCCTGAAGTCAGGAAGACTCATCTTTCTGAGTTCATATCTGGCCTCTAGACACCTACTATCTGTGTGATCCTGTTTGGCTCAGTTTCTCATATGTAAAATGAGCTGGAGAAGGAAATGGCAAACCGCTCCAGTATCTTTTCCAAGAAAACCCCAAATGGAGTCACAAAGAATTGGACATGACTAAAATGGCTGAATAACAAAAAATAGAGATGATAATTATGCCCATGGTAGCTAATGTGGTTTCCAAATGAAAGTATGTAGAGAGAAAAGAGAACAAGACCCAGGACAGAATCTTAGAAGTACATCTAAAGTTAGAAGGTATGATATGAATGAAGACCCAGGAAAGGAGACTGAGAAGGACTAATCAGATATGTAGGTTCAAATAGATGGCATATATGTAGTACCTACAATGTTCCAGGCACTGAGCTAAGCACTTTGCAGATACTATCCCTTTTTTTTATCTTCAAAACAACCCTGGGAGACAAGTGTTATTGTTATTTCCATTTAACAGTTGAGGAAACTGAGGCAAATAGAAATTAAATGATCTGCCTAAAGGTTACACAGTTAGTAATTATCTGAAGCTGAATTTGAACTCAGGTCTTTCTGACCCTAGACCAACCACTCTATCCTGGCACCACATAGATGCTTCTGGCAGAGGATCAGAAGAGGGTAGTGTAATGAAAATCCAGGGAAGGGAGAATATAAAGGAGAACTGATAAAAAGCTATAAGATTTACCAATTAAGGATGAGTAACTTTGGAAAGAGCAACTGTTGTTCATTTCATTTTAAACTTCAGTTTAATGATAAGTTTGGAAGCCAGACTGCAAAAGGTTTGAGAAGAGAAACAGGAAGGACAGTTATCTTTTCCACATCACAACTTTCCCCATTGCGGTTTCAATACATCATAAGTTGTCATAAGAAATTAAATGGGAATTTTGGGGAAAATTTTGGGGAGTATTAAGGAAGTCCCAGACAACACACAAAGGCCAGCAGATGACATAGGGACCATGACCAAATACTTAACCCAAATTTTACCAACAAGGTACTGTAAACATTTCATAAGATTCAGACTTATTCTTGTATATGAAAGGAGAGCCAAGAAATTTTATGCAGATTTTTCGGGTCATGGGGGCAGAGTGCCCCTAATCCATGAGATACGGAAGGGAGAACTGTAGAAGCAATGAGCACAGACAACTTTTTCTAAGAGTTTGGTTTGACTGAGAAAGGAAAGAATGCTATATGATGACAATGGGAGGGGATGTGTCTTTACAAGTGTAACAGTCTATGTCCTGAGGTCCTATCCAGATCTGAAGATGTATATTCTAAGGGCTTTTCTAGATCTAGCACTGGTCTTACCATATTACTACCTTGCTCTAGAGGCTTCAGTTCCTTTTGTCTTCTAGGATAAAAATATAACCTCCTCTGTTTGGCATTTAAAGTGCTTCACAATCTGGCTCCAACCTACATTTCCAGGCTTGTTGCATATTACTTCTCGATGCACTCTGTGCATTTGTCTAATCAAACTGGCCTTCTTGCTATTTCTTCTACAGGACATTCTAGCTCTAGCTTCACACCTTTGCCATCCCCTATCCCTATACCTAGAATCTATTCCTCATTTCCTCCTCTTAGAATGGACTCCTTCAAAACTCAGCTCAAATGCCACTAGCTACTAGGACCCCCTCCCAAATCTCTTTATATTTACTTGGAAATATTCTGAATTTTAAAACATATATACATATATGTACCTGTTATTTCCTCAGATAGAATATCATATTAAGTGCAGAGAATTGTTCCTTGTATCTGCACAGCCTGATAATACATAGCAGGAGCTAGGTAAATCCTTGTTGATTAATATCGTTTTATCAAACAGCAACTGAATGGTGGCCAGCAGTCATTACTCTGTTTTATTCAATTCAACAAGATTTTGTTAAGGCACTATGTTTTACAGGGCCCAGCATTTGACTCTAGGGATAAAAAGATAAAATCAGATAAAGTTATAATTCATAAATAGTTGAAGTCTAGTAGGAGACATAAGATACATATACATCAATATTTGTGTATCTGTGACTTCATCTATGATGATGCATCCTCCATAGGTCTCTTCCACCATTCCTTGTCTTTAGATAAAGCTATACAGAGGGTTCACCCAATGCTCTGGAGACCTTCCTCTGGTTCTTTTAATGTCTCCTTGGGTACCATTGCAACACCATAAACAGCCAACCACTTTTTCAAGGTCATAGGTGTCACTGAATGTGTCAAAAAACCTCTTCTTGTCTGCAAGCTATGGTTAGGACTATGATGTCCTTGAGAGCAGGGATATTCTGTATTTGACTTTCTTTATACACTGAACACTTAGTATAGGGCCTGGCACGTAGTAGGTACTTAATTAAATGATAGCTTAACAGGTGGGAGTCTACTTAAATCTATCATATCTTTCAATTGGATCACCTATAGTTTCAGGGTTCATGGTGTTCTAAGGTTCACAGCCATACATGCATACCTAAGAGAAGCTTGGTATTTAAATGGAACAGCTTTTATTGTGAAGTATTGGATAATTGAAAACTCTATGAAATTTCCACCATGAGACTCAATTTAATCTCTTCCTGCTATTGGATTCTAGGTTTGTTTTCCATCTGCAGTGCAACTATAGTTCAGTGGAGACAATAAGTGCAAAGGAGAGGTCCTAACAAAAGGCTAAAAGAAATCCAAGGAAGATCACTTGCAGCTGGAGGTATTAAAGAAGGCTTCATGGGGTGGGGGAAGGGGGTAAGAGTAAGGCCTTGAAGAAAGGAAATTATTTCAGCAAGTGGAGATTTAAGTGGGGAGGAGGGGAAGGGAAGGCAAATGGAGGAACAAGAAGGAGCCCATTCCAGGCAGGGATAAAAGCATAAACAAATGCGGGGAGAAAGGACAAGGCAGGACAGGAATGAGGAGTACCGAGTCATCTCATTTCACCCTAGCATAGAGCATGTAAAGTGGAGGAGAGTAAGGTGACGCAGGAAAGGCAAATTGGAGCCCAATTGTGCAGGATCTTGAATGCTGTCTCAGAAGGGGCAGGGAGCTTCAACTTTACCTCTCCTTCTGTGGCATCGAGAGTCATTTAACTTCTCTGTGTTTCCCCATGAGTCTGTGGAATGAAAACAATTGAGTTTGCACTGCCTACTTCCCAGCAATATTGTGAAGATCATATGAAAAGATACACTCTGAAAGCATTGTGTAAACTGTTAAATCTTATAGAAATGTGAGCAATTGACTATGCCTTTATTTTCTCAGAGATGACTGTCATCTTTCAGTTCCTTGTGAGATAGTCCCCCAAAGGTTAATTGCATCACTTAAATTTTGAGGATAAGTGGCTATACTTCTCTTCTTTCAGGAACTGGGTAACTAGAGGTGTTTTTTATTTAATTCTCCTTTGCCTATCACACCCTATGTTGTATTATAGTATTTATCTTTGCATATACGGTATTCCCACTCGGTAGATAGTAAGTTCCTTCAGGACAGACACGATACTATTTTTCCTTGTTCTTGTTTTCCAAATGACTGAGTACAATGCCTTACACACAGTAGGCATTTGTTGATATTTTCTGAATTGAATTTAACTGTCTCCATATTGTGTTTCATACCTTATTTTTGTTATTGTGGCCTCCCCACCCCCCAATACTTCTGTGCCAAGTGTCCATTATCTTGCAGTCATTATTTTCCCCTTAATTATAACAACACTTCTCTCCTTCTTCCTCATCCAGTCCAATAAACTATGTGTCAGGGACTGGGGATTTAAATTTTAAAAAGAAAGACAGTTCCTCACCCCAGGAAGTTTACAATCTAATGGGGGAGAGACAACACACAAAAGGAAGCAGGAAAGGGGTAGGGCAGGGAGACCTAGGGGTACCCAGAGCAAAGGTATCATATTCTGTGGAAGGCGTTGGGAGGAGTTCGGAACTTCATCCTCCAACTTCGCAAGAGGGAGAGGAGTCTGAGAGGTGGTTTCGGTCAAGGCTTGAGTTAACAGCATGGTGATGAGTTTGGAAGTGATGACGGAGGGACGTCTTGTAGGATTGAATTGAATATCAAGGATTTACTCAATTATTTTTATTATTTTAGTTCATTTCAGAGGCAATGATTAAGTGATATGGTTTGGAGTCTTACATAACAATAACAACTTGATACCTCAGTGGATTTATAGTGTCAATAATGTGGGCATTGTGCCCACTGGAGAAGATTATAACCCCTCCATGTCTTTTCAGAATGTGAAGTTCTTGTTCATAAATGCAGTCCATCTTCCACTCAGCTGTCAAAAAAATTTTCCTAAAGCACACTTGTGAACATGTCACACTCCCCTTCCCCACCTCACACAGGCCCACTGACACAGTCAGTAAACTCCAGTGATTCTCTTACCATCTTCAGGATCAAATGTAAAATCCTGTTTGACATTCAAAATCCATCATAATCTACCCTTTCACATAAACACACCTTTTCAGTCTTCTTACACCTTATATCCCCCATCTATGATTCACTGACACTGACCTCTTGCTAGTCTGCAAGCAAGACACTATCTCCCCACTCTGGACATTTTCACTGACTCTCCCCCATGCTTGGAATGCTCTTCCTCCTCAGCTTCTCTCTGGTTTTCCTGGTTTCCTTCAAAATCCCTCTTAAAAATACTTCCTTCTACAAGAAGCCTTTCTCGATGCCCCTTAATTCTAGTTCCTTCCCTCTGTTGATTACCTCCAATTTATCCTATATATAGCTTGTTTGTACGTTCTTGTTTGCTTATTGTTAGTTTGTGAGCTCCTGAGAGCAGGGACTGTGTCTTTTCCCAGTGCTTAGCAAAGGGTCTGACCCAAATGCCTCTTGACCAACTCCACAGAAGATCCATCCAATACTCTGAGTCCCTTCTACTGTTTCTTTTAATATTTTGTGGATGCCAACACATCCCTCAAGGTATCTGTCAGGGTTCCTTCACCCTCACTACATGACCAACCTCCCTACTTTCTCAGTTATATATATGTATGAGCAAACTGTAGCTCACAACGTTGCATCAGGACAATCAGCACCAAATATGCCCAAAATCAACTTTGTATTTCATTAATTTAAAATAATATAAGAAGAAATTAAGGAAAATTCAACAAAGGGGGGAGAAGAAACCCTAGGATGACAGCCCTCTGTGGTTAGAGATCCCAGACAATGCCCCTGGAGGGGGAAACAAAGACCCTAGCACAGAGAACTCTATGGGGGAAGATCCCTGGACACTGGAAAGTTATACTGCTGGAGAGGCTACTGCCTAGATGGTGAAGTAAGACTGATATGGGTAAAGGAAGGGCTTTCCTAATATTGAAATGCAAGGCAGGAAAGGAAAGGATTAAGTGGGGAAATATGCCATCTGGTAGCTTCCTACTTTATCTGATTAGCAAAGGAATAGCAAGAAATTTTTGTTTCCCGGCAAGTATTGCAAACCATTCTTAGGACAAGCAGGAAGAACCTTACCCTCAGCTCTTATGAGAAAGGAGCTTAATAGTATTTCATGGGAGAGGAAAAAAGACATTGGGTCACTCGTGTGAGGCCATTGCTAGGAGAGTCACTGGGCCCAGGAGAAAAGAAAGAGAATGTAGAGGAGGAGCCCACCCCTACTTATCTTCTATTTTAACTAATTATTCTTGCAAACTAGATGCTCAGCTTTATGACTTCTATGCTACTGAAGGACTACAAGTGCTGTTGACACCCTCTAAATTTAAAGACCTGGGACAAAGCCCCACTTGCCTTGGCTGAGTTAAAGCTCCTCTCATATTCTTGCCTATGAGTTTCTTACCTGCTCAGGGAGTAAAAGTGGTACCAAAAACAAAATGACAAATCTCAAAATTGCATAATCTTTCTAAATCATTTCAGATTTCTGTTCTTTAAATTTCAGTTCCCCAATGACAAGGTCACTTACTTGTTACCAATGGCAAAGCTCAAGTCATGCTGACCTAGTTACTATTCTCCTCATCTTGGATGATGTCTTTGAGGCCATTTCTACCTTTGGGAGGGCACGATACTCCACTTATACTTACCATGTGTGCCTTTTAGGTCACCTGTAATTTTGATTCCACGCTGGGGAAAACAAAGAAACGAGTGGTTGAAGGATGAATATTACCCAGAATACACACAGTTGTATAGGCTATTGGCAGTCATTAGTATGTATGTAGCTCTTGAAAAAGCACTATGAGTGAACAGTAGATTGCTCTAGTATTGATTAGGAGGAGTAGAGCAGGCTGGTTTGTACTGGGGAAATTGTAGAAAACTATTGTTGAGCTCAAGATGATCTCTGCTGCCAAACAGAAACAAAACCAAACCCATCTTTAGGAACAGCTAGGGGGAACAGTGGGTAAAGTGGAGTGAGGAACACCTGAATTCAAATCTGGCCAAGGACGCCTATTAACCGTTTGAACCTGAGCAAGTCACTTAACTTCTGCCTGCCTCAGTTTCCTCAACTGAAAAATGGGAATAATTATGACATCTGCTCTCTAGGGTGGTTGTGAAGCTCAAATGAGAGGACGTTTGTAGGGCAATTAGCTTAGTAGCTGGTACGTAGACCCTTAGATGCGTATTTCCTTCCTTTGTAACAGTAAGTTTCTTTCCGTAGCTGTGAATCACGGGATGCCATAATTTTAGAAAAGTTTTCAGTAGAACATAAGCGTGAATAGGACTTAGCAAATAGCAAAAGTTTCAAAGACAGGCCCAAGTGATGTTCTCTGTGTCTGTTAGACAAGAACTAAGTTGTTAAGTGTGGAGAATTGCAATCACTGGAAGGCTGGCCACCTACTTATGTGTTCTGATGAACCCAGCAAATAGTGAAGATTGGTCTTTCTGAGGCATAAAGGGGCCCAGGTCTGCATTAGTGAAGGAAGTGACCACATCAGTGGGGTAATGGGTCTTTTGAAGTATTGAAGATGAAATAATGATAGATCACATGTATCATAAATTTGTTGATTACGAAACACTTTTCTCCTCACAGCTCTGTGAGAGTAAGTATCATTATCCCCATTTGACAGATGAGGAAATAGACTCAGAAATGGGGAAGGATCACACAGACAGTGCTCAAACTCAGGTCTTCTGAGGGACTCTTCCTTAGGTTCACAGACTGAGGATAGAGGATTTAGAGTAAGACACTGTCTTATAGGGTTTAGAATCAGAGTTAGTCTCAGAGTAAAGAATTAAACCAAAGATAACTCATCTCATGGCCGATACTCAATCCAGAACTCATTTTTACTGGGTCCTGCTACTCTGGTGAAGGGATTCTTTGAACCAGTGAAGGTCACTTGTTACCAATTAGCTGCGGATGCATGCATTCTTGGGATCTCACTTTTTTTTAAAAGCCATTTTGTGACAGAGAGAAGGGTAAGTGTTCTGAAGCTTGAAATATTGTACTTTGTAGACCCAAATTCCTACTAATAAAAAATCCTGTAGATTACAGGAGCTTAGGAAGGAACCTCAGAACATAGATCAGGAAAGGCCCTTAGAACATAGAATATTTTAGCTGGAAAGAGCCTTAGAACATAGACTGTGATAGCTAAAAAGGAAGATAGAACAGAATATTAGAGCCTAAAGGTATTCTAGATCAGGATTTGGCATACTACAACCATCATACCTAATCCATCCCATTGCCTATTTTTGCATGGCCTGTGATCTAGATTGGATTTCATACTTTAAAATAAAGTTTTATTGTAGATAAAAATGCAAAAATCATTTTATATTATATCATTATATATTAAACTCTGTTATGTTATATAATATAATATATGAGTATATATTACACTATATCATATTACATTATAGCCCAAGATTTAGCTCTTGGTCCATAATTTGACTCCTGCTCTAAAATATGAAAAAAATGAGGCATTAGATGACTCAGGGAATAAAGCAATGGGCTTGGAATCAGGAATAAGAAAAATAATGCTAATATTTATATAGTGCTTACTATGTGCCATGTACTAAGCACTTGGTAATTATCTCATCTGATGCTCAGAGTACTCTTGGGAGGTAGCTACTATCATTATCTTCTCCATTTCACATTTCAGAAAACCGAGGCCAGTGGTGGTTAAGTGACTTGTCCAAGGTCACAGCCAATGGTGGTGACCCGACTTGTCCAAGGTCACAGCCAATGGTGGTGACCTGACTTGTCCAAGGTCACAGCTAGAAAGGGTCTGAGTCTAGTTTTGAACTAAGACTTCATCACTCCAGACCAAGCTCTCTATCTACCGAGTCACCTATCTACCTCATTTAGCCTTGAACTTGGAGTCAGAAAACAGAATCACAGAAAATTCAATTAGAAAGAATCTCAGAGGCCAAAGCTGAACTGGGTTCAAATCCTGTTTTCATATTCTTACTAGCAGTGGGATGTTGGCTAGTCATAATTTCTGGATGCCTTAGTTTCCTCATCTACATCCCAGGTTCATTG
>JAQQSK010006856.1:0-14238 GCA_028658325.1 Potorous gilbertii
TGCAACGGAAATCTCCTTCACTGTGTTGCTGCGTGGCTTCCACTGTTCCAGAATTTGTCAGGAGTTCTTTTTACAGGGAATCTATGGGCTGTGGATTTGGAGCTAGTAAATGTGAGTCTTTCTACTCCGCCATCTTGGCTCCGCCCCCCTGGGAGGGATATTTTAGCACATCGGATGATGGACTGTGGATCTAGAAGTATCTTTCCAGTCTAAAGTAGTAGTTGCAAACACATAAAAATGGAGACCTCTAATTGTACATAATAATTCCTGTATTTTTACAGTTTTAAAATGTAATATTGATTTGTTTTAATGCTATCTAATTATAATGTAACGTATTATCACATAACGTAACACAATATAATTTCAAATCATATCATATTTGTTTCTTAACTTATTTTGCTAAATTTTCCCCATCTTATTTTTATCTCATTCAGAAAACAATCAGGAATATTATGGGCCACATGTTTCGCACCTCTGGTCTAGTGCACTGAGATGAAAAGAAGATCAAATATATAAGGATAAATATAAAATCTTATATTGAATCCCCCCAAAAATCATCCTCACAAGTAAATATGGAGGAGCTATGGTTAGATTGTAGTCATTCTGATAAAGATATTAGTGTTTTATTTGCTCACAATGTCAGTGTGATATAGCAGTCAAAAGCACTATTGCAATTTTGGCTTGCAAGAGGTTTGTGGCCTACAGACCTAGAAACATGATAATTCTGCTGTATTCTACTCTCAGAACACCACAACTGACATGTTGTCTTTATTTCTGGGCACTCTAACTTGAGAAGGATATGGTGAAAAATGTCTCCAGGAAGGCAGCCATGATGATTAAGGGCCTTGAGTTCATGCCACATGAGATTCAACTGAATTGGTTTTATTTTGGAAAAGAGAAGAATCAAGGTTGACATGCTAGCTTTCTTCAAGTATCTGAAGGGTTGTGAAGTAGCAGAGGGATTCGATTTGTTCTTTTTTTATCCCTGATATCAGGCAATATTAGCTAAAAATTAGAACTATGCAGAAGTAGAATGCATTGTCTTGAGAGGTGGTTGGTTCCTCCTTGGAAGCTTTCAAACAGAGACTGGTTTACCATTTTTTAGGTATGTTAGAATTACACAACATAGAATTTTGTGTATGGGTTGGAGGAGGTGACTGTTGAGGTCTCATCTGACTTTCATATTCTGAGATTTCATATTGACTCCTCAAGTTGTACCATATGGTCCTTGAGAGCAAGGACTATTTCACCCTTTTCCCTGCTTTCCCAATATCCAGTTCAGAGCCAGATATGCAGTTTTACAAATATTTGTGTTTGTTAGACCCTTAATGAGCTATGTGACCTCAAATAAGTTCCTTAATTTGGCATCATGGATATAGAGTTCGTAAGGTCCTCAAAGACCACCTAGTGTAATCCCCTCATTTTACAGGTGAAGAAATTGATCTGAAGGCAAGTGAAGTAACTTTTTTAAAGTCATATGATAGCATGAATCATAGGTTGTATTTAAACTTAATACAAAACTCAAAACAAAAGCAATGTTCTATTTCTACTGTGCCATAAAACCTCTCCTCTCCAAAGTTTTTTCTTATCTTTACAACAGTGAAGATTACCTCTTGAGTTGTTAGTTTTAAAGTACTTCATACATCTTAAAGTATTATGGAAATATAACAAAACCAGAGTATAGAAAATGAACTCAAAGCAAGCCTTAGGAGCTGTAAGAAACATTTTGGAATGCAATCACAACATAATTCCTCTCTTAGATTATCACAGCAATAGGCATAAGTTCTTATGTGGCATGGATGGAAATTCATTGGTGAGGTTATAAAGTGAAATCCAACTTATTTTACAAACATTTATTAAGCACCTAGTGTATGAGGTCTTCAGTAAGACTAGCACCTCTGGTGTGAGGGGTTGCTGAGTCTTTTTCAGGGTTCCTCATCCAACTTTGATGTCCATCTTTCACAAGACTCTCACCTGCGGCAGCTCCAAGAAGCTGTAACATGTGAAGTAGTAACATTTTAGTAAAACCATCTTCGCAAATGGGCTATATTAGGTTAATCAACAGGCCTCAAAATCCATCAATGAGATAGGGGCATGTCTACCTCAAGAATGTGAAGACTTTCCCTGGGAGAAAGATCAGATGAGAACAATCTGTTCCAATGGTCATGAAGTCAACTGAAGCTGAAGCTTAGTCAGACATCATAGAAACTAAAGTCACCCATTTCACCCTGGGTCATTCTCAGTCATCTTGACTTTGTTCTTACTGTTGAACTTCAATGACTCTGGAAGAGAGACTGAGACTGATGACTTTGGGCTACTCTGCTTCACTCAAATCCCGTTCATGCATGAGACAAGACATCACCCTTTATTGTCATTGAACCTCTTCAAAAGTGAAGGACAAAAAGCAAGCACCTAGAACACTGTGCTAGCTCATGGGTAATATAAAAACAAATCTAATGCAAGTAGACCTTAGTCTTCTGGAACTTACAAATTAATGGGGTAGAGGAGAGAGTCATGGACACTAATGATTGTGATAAGATTGATAAAAAAGGTCAGGGAAATTGAATTGTAAAGGCTTATGAAAAATTTAAAGTCTGAGAGACACTTCATCTGAGAGGCAGAAGGGGGGGGGAAGAGAGGATTACAACAGAGATGATTTCATGGAGGACATTTCACCTGCTTCCAACTTAAAGAATGGGAACAACTTCAAAAGATAAAGGAATAGTTGGAAGTTGTGGTTGCAGCTAAGAAGGTACCCACTCTAGATATGGAATTCAACATGAGCAAAGGTACAGAGATGAGGGAGGGAAGAAAGAAACACAGGGCAAAGTAGCCCAGCTTTCCTTTGAAGTCAACTTGCATGAAAGGGAAAGTTGTGTCATATAAGACACAGTCAGATGAGTATGTTGGAACCAGGTTATTAAGAGCTTTGATTGCTAGGATTCTGGTTTATATTGCAACTGTAAGGAAAAATTATATTGTATTATAACATTATGTCATATTGTATTTACTATGTTATATTGTATTCTATCTTATTTTATATCATATTATATGTAACATGGAGCTGTAAAAAGCTTGTGTATATTAGGGGTGGGGAAGAATAACATTAGAGTAATATATTAGGATTATTATTTGTGCTACAGTGTGCAAAGAGATGGTTTGGATAAAAGATAGACTGAAATTAGGAGGATCACTTAAAAGCCTATACAATAACTTGGTTACTAAAGAAAATGTATCTCTTTTGGGCTATATCCACATATGTCTACTAAAACCCAACAGCAGAATGTCCACTGGAACAACACTTTGAAGCCATAAGAGCATCTCTTTTGACTCCTAACTACTCTCCAATTTGATTGTCATGGGGTTCTGATTTTAGCCACGGGCCATTCTCTGAGGAGAAAACCTCTAGTAAGGGAACTCTAATCTTTCAGGAAAATCTTTAAGATATGAATAAATCCTCATACTTTTTGCTTTGTCATGAAGTGGTTTTTGCTAACAATACCTGGTAAGAAATAAAAGCAAAGTGTAGACCTTCACCTGCTATAAAGTTGTAATTATTTAATGATTCTAACACACCATTAGTCTTAAAGAAATTGAACCATATTCAGACTTCAATGTACTGATGCATCCTTCTGCCCAATGTTATTAGCGGTGAGTTAAAAGTAGGCCTGCTGTCACTGTGACCCCAACTGACCTCTTAATTTCTTGAGTTCAAGTCCAATTAACCTCTAGGAGGGAGCACAACTGCTCTCCCCAGGCAAGTCAATAGAATCCAATAGTAATCATTTCATTTTCTGGCTTGTCAAAGGGTGGCCCTCCCACCTCACCATTTCACACAAAGGTGGTTATTTATCACCATTTAGAGAACTATACTGAGCAGTACCAAAGCCCAGGCTGAAGTACATTCATCAATTACACAGGCAGTATTTTGGGCATGCCACACTGTGTGAGGCCTCAGCAAAGGGAGCTGTTTGGAATACTTCTCTTGTCCGTGCAACCTGTTGATAGGTTTTTTCATAATGAAAATACTGATGTCTACTTAGAGCCTTGGTTGAGTTGACCTACAATTTGGACTTAGTTTGGACGATATTACAGGGAAAGCTACACTTCATATTAGAACTTTATTTCTTGCTAGGTAAGTTGTTAATTCTTCCAGAGCAAGAAGAGTCTGTAAGGATTATTTTTTAAAAAGCAGAAAATATACTATTCTAGGATTTAAAAGTGAGAAAGACATTAGAAATAAATGGGAAACAACTAATGCCAATTATTGTCTAGGCACTTACTGCCAAAACCGAAGTGAGGAATTGTGGCAATTACATCGATGAAAATTCAGGGAAAATAAATAATAGTCCATGGGAGGCTTAAGATATTCATTTCAATGCATCTGCTCCCTAGTGTGGTTCACTGAGAAGAGATATTGTTTTGTTTGTCATTATTGCCTTTTATTTCCTTGGGATTAACAAACATTTTCCCTCTACTACCAATAGATTTTCAATAGTCTAGTTTATCAGTGAAATGTTTTCAAAAAATGTCTAAAAATTATTAAGGTTGAAATGTAATGAATGTTCTCAATATCTAGAGGGAGACATGTATTGGGTATATTTTCACATGCAATGAAATCTCTTAACAGTATCTTCTTTTCTATTTCTTTTTATATTTCTGGACTAAATTTAATATGTGCATCTTTAAAGAATAGCCCATTTATATGACAATAAGTAATAATATTTATGAAATCCTTTACTCTAGGGTTCTCTTGAAATAGTAAAGATTCCTATCTTTCTGGAATAATTATGGTGTTGTTCAGTCATTTTTCAGTCATGTCCAACTCTTCCTGATCCCATTTGGGGTTGTCTTGGCAAACATACTGAAGGAATTTGCCTTTTCCTTCTCCAGCTCATTTTACAGATGAGAAAACTGACGTAGACAGGCTTGAATGACTTGCCCAGGGTCACACAACTAGTATCTGAGACTGGATTTGAACTCAGGTCTTCCTGACTCCAGTTTCAGTGCTCTATCCACTGGGCCACCTAGTTACCTTGAAAATCATAGTACCTGACACAGATAGGGCTTTAAGGTCTGCAAAATGTTCTGTAAAAAATAATCTTGTACTATCTTCGTAACAGTCCTCTGAATTAAGTGTTACTGATTACTCCCATTTTATAGGTGAAACCCATGATGAGGGAGATGAAGTGACTTGCCCAGAGTCACAAGGCTAGTAAGTTTCTGAAGTAGGATTCAAACCTAGGTCTTCCTGATGGCCAAGTGTAGCACTCTATCTATGACATACTCTGCTTCTTCCATGTATATGTGTGTCTGCATATAAGTATATATGTATGTACATCTATGGGCATACATTTATGTGTATATACATATACATATATGTATAGATAGATATATACATTCTGTTAGTATGAATATATACATAATGCTATACCCCCTTAATCCAAACACTTTAGTAATTGTCATAGATTACAGACTAATTTTTTTCTCCTCCACTACTTATTTAATTTCTTCTTCTCACTGCAGTCCTGTGATCCTGATCAACGGGATCTAAGCCTTAGTGATGAGGACAAGGCTACCCCAATCTAGAAGACATAATTCTCAAGATGTCTGGATCGCTGATTCCAATCCAAGAAGCACGTTAAAGGAGTGGTGTTGGTGGTGGTGATGGGCAGAAGGGGATTTATACCCGCCCACATTCCCACACACATCCACATACACTTATATACACAATCCTCATAGGAATAATTCTAGAGCTGAAAGAGGTTTCAGTGGCAATCCCTTCATTTTATATATGGGGAAATTGGGATCTAGGAAAATCACATGATTTGCCCAAAGCCAGAGATCTTCTCACTGCTCCAACACCAAGACAAGTTATAGGATCACTTATGAACTGCTGAAGTCTTGCTAAAGTCTGTTTTGAATATTCTTTTTCAGATTTTTTGCTAGATAAAATTGTTGAGTGTATGGGACAGGTGGCTTTATGTACATAACCTGATTTATGTGTCCTAGGAGTTGCATCCATTAGGTAGCTGGAATTCTCAGACTACCTAGACTCTGCTTCAACTCTTGCTTCCAACAGATTGTACTCACCAGCAGTGACTTTGGCTATATTGCTTTGGATACAGTTAATGTTATAACTATGAAGAATCATGAAAACTATGTGCATCCCGAAGTTATACCTTTCTTAATTCTACTGGTCATTGGTGTTGTCCTCCCTCCTCTTTCTAAAAAAAATAAAATAAAATAAAAACTTCTGGATTTATTTTACAGGTGCTTTGTATTCTCTCTGTGCCTACATTTTTTCTTCTCTCAGTAGAATGTAAGCTCTGTGACTACAAAGAATGTTTACTTTTGTCTTTCTAAGCCTTTACCTATCATAGTGCGAGGTATACACTTAACAAATACTTGTTGAATTGAGTGCAATTGAATGTGCTACATGATTCTGTTTCCAGTTTTCTAGTAACCTTGGAGTAGTGACTCTCACAACTTAGTTTCCATCTCTGCTTCTCTCCTACATGAGCACTTTCTAGAACTTAACTTAAACTCCGTACCCTAATGAAATATCAGAGGATGCATTGAATGGAGGCCCCCTTGTTTAACCTGGACTATTAGAACTACCTGATTTGTTCTTCATAGAGTATAGACAAAACAAAGTGGTCTGAAGACTTAGGCCCCAAATTTGTAGGAGGACTTAAAGGTATGTTGCTGTGATAACACGTTAACATTTTGTGGTTTCTTAAATTCAGTGATACAGTATTCAACCCATGCATGCCATCTCATTCCATGTGATTCTTGTTGGCCTCCAATAAATTCTCCATAGAAAAATCTACTCATAAATCTTCCATAGAAGATACAACCCTTATGGGGGTCTCAGGGAAGATAAATTAGCTCTATTGTCGTTCAAAGTAAGAGTTAATTATTTAAAGCATAGAGGGTACTAGTAACTCAGAGTTAAATGTTATTTTAGTGGTCACCTAGTTTAATACCTACCTGAAGCATGAACTTTTCAAATTCACTGAAATTTTAGGATTTTGTTTTTTAATAATCCAAAATTATTTTATATTCATTACAGAGGAAAATACACAGGCTTGTAGTTTTCAAAGTATAAAAGGTAATGATAGAAGGCTTTTAGGAAAAACGAAAGTCTAAGGAGCTGGCTGTGTCCAGGGAGAACTTTCTTTTTTGGTGAGGGAAAATATATAATCAAGTTTATAAAAAAATGAGACATTGCCAAATCTGTTAACTTTAAAATTCATTAAATATTTTGATATAATCAACATATTTTGATACAATTAAGTCACAAAAACATAATCACTATAAATTTTCATTCCCTTGTTTCTTATTTCAGTGCAAATTCCCCTAATTACAGAAGTCTGTTCATGATAGCTAGATCCAATCTATTTGACTAGTAGGCATTGAAAAGAATTGAAGGAGACAGCTGAACCTTATCAGGCGTCCTGGATTCTCCATTGCCAAACCTAATTCTTGTCTAGTGCTGGGGATTAGAAGAAGGGACGTTGCTAACTCTCAAATCTAATTAGATATCCCTCTGTTAAGAATATATTTTAATTATTTTAGCTAAGTTTATTTTACCATTCACAATTAGGATATTAAATTCATTAGATACAAAATTAAAATCAATCAGTATTCATAAAGTACCTTAAAAATCATTGATTGTCACTGGGATTACAAAGACATAAACTACATGACAATACAATCTTTTCCTATGATTATCTGAAAATATAGATGATGTTCTACCTCTATCTTTCTATTTATCTCTTCTTTCTTCCTTCTTCCCTTTCTTCCTTCCTTCCCTCCCTCCCTCCCTCCGTCCGTCCCTCCTTTCTTTCTTTCTTTCATTCTTTCTTTTCCTATCCATCATTTGACACATTCTGGCTGTGTTACCTGAGATAAATCTTGCTTTACTTCTTAGTGGTTCACACAACTCTCTAAAACCATAAGTCATCGAAGAGTACTTGATCTTCTCTGGGTTCCCTCACCAGGAGTTCTCCACAAGCACAGTTCCAGACAAAGTATATGAATAGGAATGTGTATATTTACCTCAAAGCTCTGAGATTTAAGCTTTCATTTTACTTTTCTGAGAAGTATGCTTCTACATTATTGCCACTTTCTGTCATCTCCTTACTACAACCACACATGGGCACTTCACCTTTCCAACCTGCTTTTTACATATTGTCATGCACCACTGGAATGTAAGCTTCTTGAGGTAAGGCACTATCTTGTTTTTCTTTATTTATATCCCTAGAACTAGAAAAGTGTTTGCTACATAGAAAGTGTTTATAATTATCTATCTATTTATCTGTCTGTCTGTCTATTTATCTCTGGATTTGTATAATATCTTCAAATATGAAAACATGCAGTTCAGTCATTTTTAAATTGTATCTGACTCTTTGTGACCCTATTTGAAATTCTCTTGGCAAAGATACTGGAGTGGTTTGTCATTTACTCCTCCAGTTCATTTTACAGATGAGGAAACTGAGGCAACCAGGGTTGAAGAGCTTCTCCAGGGTCACACAGTTATTATGTGTCTGAAGCCAGATTTGAACTCTGGAAGAGGAACCTTCTTGACTTCAGATCCGATACTCTATTCATGGGGCCACCTAGATATCCCACGTGAATACACACACATTTATTTAATAATTATACACCAAAAAGTTTTTTCAAAGAATTAGTAAACTCTTTTAAAAAAATGAAATATTACTGTATAAGATTTCTCCTTTGTATGCTCATTATGGCAATAGAAAACACAGTGAAAAAAAATTCTCCAGTTTAGCTTTTTAGTCTCCTACTGTCCTGTATTAAAAGCTACCTAATAGAATTTACAGTTGGAGAAGCCTTTTAGAAGCAGCTCTCTCCGTATTTTTTATTAAGTCCATACTCACAGAATCTACTTAATGTCAATTTTGTACAATGGCTACACTGCCCAGAGTATTTTATTTTAAACCTACAGGACATGATGATAAATTGATAATTGACCCCAAGGCTAGAACAAATAAAGATGCCCTGTTTTTCATTAGTACAGTATTACCCAGTTAAAAGAAGAGGAAAAATGCTAAACTGATTCAAAGTCAGTTATTCAAATCTGAAGACTGCAATATTAGTGACTAATCATGGCCCTAAAGAGGAGGAAATTAACCTTCTTTCATTGACAGGTTGGTAACGATGGGTGTGGAATGCTACAAACCTTAGGAGTTGGCAATGTGAGGATGTCTTATTTAACTCTTTATTATTACTATTAAAAAGAAAGGTCCATTGTTTGGGGAGAAAGGGTGAATGGAAAGCATTATTCTATAAAGCAAGAAAGCATCTATAAAAATTGTGTGTGGCAGGGAGGAGAATTCAGTCAGATATTGAGCTACCTTAAAGAGAAATGAGTCAATTTTTCATACCTGCTACCACTGCCATCAAAACTTCTGGGGAGAGTAAGCTATCATCATGCTTTCATCAAACATTTGTTAAGCAGCTAGCTACTTGTGAGAAGCAAGGGAGCCGCAAAGATGCAATCTTAATTCTCAAAGGATTTAAAATCTCTGAGTCAAAAAATAGGTGTGCAAACTACTATCATGTAAATTAGACCTTTTTGTTCAGTCTTTTAGTCATGTCTTCTCTTCCTAACCTCATGGACCATAGTACACCAATGCTATCCTGGGAGTTTTCTTGATAAATGATATTGAAACGGTTTGACTTTTCCTTCTCCAACGGACTAAGGCAAACAGAGATTAAGTGGCTTGAGCAGTGGTATCATAGAGCTAGTAAGTGTCTCAGGCTGGATTTGAATTCAGGTCTTCCTCACTCCAGGCCCAATGCTCTGTCCACTGAGCTGCTTAATTGCCTCCAAAAATAAATAAAATAGACCTTACTAGCTTGAAAAGAGACTTAGAAGGAGTCAAATAAGAAGAATTCACTTGCTGTTGGGGAGATAGCAGAATTTTTTTTTTTTTTTGTGAGAAGTAACCCTTGGATTGTTATTGAGTAAAGATAAGAATTTCAACCTTTCCCCAATGAGGGGAGATGTGCTATGGAAGAAACTTCTCCTTTATGTCTCCTACTTCCAAATAAAGTTAAAGAGCAAAGAGATGGGGCAGAACGACTTTATAGATTGATGAATTCCTAGATTGGGTGGTAAGCAGGATGCACGAAGGTGATAATGCCTACCCCTATGTAATTTAGAATCTAACGTTAGGTAAGACATGATAATGGATACTCATATTGTGGTTTAGAAGGAGGAAAGAAAATAATTAGTCATAGCAAAAAAAATGGTTTGGATCTTTAGAAGACAGAGATCATTTCCTGCCAGACTGATTATGGGAGGGTTGAATTTATACATACCTTAACAGCTAAGAAGATTTCTGTGAAGAGTAATATGATTGAGCATTCAAGGTAGAGCCAATGACTTCAGGGAAAACAGAAACAAACATTTTCCTTAGGGATGATTCAGGAGGGTTTGCAGGAATAGGAGAGAAAGTATATATGAAGACTTTTTCTACGTTGCAAAGAATGACTGCCTGAAAGTGAGGAGTTCTGAGTTCTAGTTCCTGTTCTTTCCTTGGCTAGTTAGATGGGCAAATCCCTTATAACCTTTTTGAACTTCATCTCAAACAGATGGAGTTGAATGCTTGGCAAGCTCCTTTTTGCTTCTAAACTGTCATGATTATTAGTTAAGCTATGGAAAATATTCCTAACCTAACAATAGACACACACACATAAATACACATATACACACATAACGCAGATAATATTTGCTTATTTTGTCAAACAATATTTTTGAAGTCCAAAAATATGTAGCCTAAATAATAAGACTTCATTTTGCAGATGCTATAGATATGGTATTCCATCTGACATGCCTGCACACAGACTGACCTCTGTGGATTGAATAAACTCCTCCCTATCCTCTACCTTCTAGAATCCAAATATCCCTTAAATGCTCAGTTCTATCTGAGGCGGTTCCCAATATCCAAAGTGCAAGTAATTCCTCCCCCTATTACATTATGTTTATTTATTTTTATTTTTATATACTTATTTTGTTAATGTTTACATGTATAAATGTTTCCCCCTAAGGTATGCAATATCATTGTCCAAGGGGACTGCTTCATTTATGTCTATCTGTGCCCAGTTCCTGGCAGTTTGCTAAAATGTATAGGTACTTAGTAGAAATAAATATTTTAGTAGCAAATCAAAAGCAATCTACAACATTTGGTAGCCTGGTACAGATTTTTGAGTCAGAAGTCTGGGGTTCACAGGATTGAAGATTTTGAGGGAACCTATGAGCTCATCTACTCCAGCGTTTTGTAACCAAGGGTCCATGGCCCAATAAGAGATGTGTGCATGGATTTCAATTGGGGGAAGATAATCTTTATTTCCTCATAATTTTCTTCTTTTGTAGTCTTATGTATTGTATTCACCTAAGATCCTTTTCCTGAAATGGGGCCCATCGGGTTCACCAGACTGCCAAAGGAGTTGATGAGACAGTACATACATACATACGTACATATATATTTCTAACTTCCAATCTAATACAATCTTTTTATTATAAAGCCAAGAAAAATGGGGCCTAGACACATCAAGTAACTTCCTTAAGATAGTAAATAAATGAAACTATTTGAAGAAAATATCCTGACTTCAGCACTCTTCCTACTAGATCATTAGCAAATTGAAATATTACCACTTATTCTCTGTGAGAACTTGGGTAAATTCTTTAACTTTTCCCAATCTTGTTTTCTTACCTGTAGAATGCAGATCTCTTCCTTTTCTGATTCCTATGTTCCTCACCCACTGCTTGAAGGTATTTGGAACCTTTACTGGGGGTATTTTTAAGTGTTTTCATGTGTCCTTTTTTAGCAAAGTTGAATGTGTGTTGTGTGGTTCTAACAATACTTATGCATTGTCTGCTAAAAACAAACTAGTAACAGAAAGAATAAAAAGTTAATTAATATTCTTTGTATTAGTTTATTTAAAAAAATGATTTCTTGAAATTATCCCTTGAAGTTAAGTGAAAATTTTAAGTTCTATCCTTAAGAAGAATATCTAAGCAATAAGTAAAGAAAGGGGCAAAAAAACAAGTATCCAGAGTATTTTATTTTGAGGTCAGAGAGCAGACAATTGATTCATGGAATGGGTGAGAGTAAACAGTAATTCAATTAAAATTATTGATTTATATTAAGTAGCTTTTTGCCAAGGATATCCACCTATATTTATTAGGAAGAAAACCACTTTTTCCCTTGTCTTTGACTAAGCTGTTGTCACTGAAATAAGTGTGAAATCAGCAAATGTACACACATTTACTACTGCAAACAAGCCGCCCAGAATCTAATTAGACAGAACTCTGCCCATCTGTTCTGCATTATCATGGGGCTTGCTGAAATGCATGTTGTTTCATTACTAAAAGGCAGAGAGAGGCAAATTGAATTGAGCTGGACTTCCTCTTAAAGAGAGATCAGGGCATAAAGTCAAACCCTTGCTGTGAACTAACAAAGGACCATTGGGAAAAAGTGGAATGAGAAGTGATTTCTTTTTCTAAGGCCACATGTCTAGTGCTTAGTATGGGCCATAAGGGAGGGTTCATTCTATTGTTCTGTACAAGAAGACATGAGCTGTCACAATATAAACCTTGTTCACTATGCAAATTGTTGATTTTGGTACTTGCTCCCTAGTGGCAGATGCCCTTTTATTAGCTGTATGTCATGGTATGTTCAATTGAGTTTCACTTGGGCCAGTAGAAAACTGTTAGCCCTGAAATGAGAGCAGGTTTCAAGGAGGACAAAATTTATGCATTTTATACTGATGTAACCAGCACTTAGTTATTTTGAGTTATATATTGAAACAATTTGAATAAGCTAAATCAAAAATGCTGCACAACCCAATATCAGATGTATATAACTATCTACAAATCAAATTTAGAAACAATGCTATGGTTTTTCGGGCTTCTAACAAGTTTTGACTATTCCTCTATGAGTAGGAAATACCTAATTGCTGATATTTTGGAAGGAATTAGAAAGCTAATTATTTTTTTCCAGTGGTAGATTTAGAATGATAAAAATATGACATTCTAAGGTAAGCATTCTATACTTTGGTCTTAGAGAAATTCTTCTAAAAAATACATTTTCCCCTATATGATAAATTTGTGCCATTTTCTTCAGTAAAAGCTATTTTCCTTGTACAAATGGATGCATTTTATCCTGGATCCCATTCATGCTTATTTTTTAAAATGTTTATCTCTTTGTAGAAATGCACTCTAATAAGGAACCAATCTGGCAACCTTCAATGGGAACTAAAGAATTAGGTTCGAAGTTAAATTTAGTAGCTTTTCCCATAAGTATTTTTTTCCTGATAAAAGGTTACATTACATCAAAAAAGAACTATATCCACTTGGTAAAATCTCAAAAATGGAAGGCCTATGGCCATAGATGCCATGTTGCTTGTTATACTCCCATATTTTTCTTTTCCCTTATGTCTAATTCTTTTTCTCTTTTTATTTCTGAGTTACAACGGAAAGAATATTGGAATTAGTACCAGGAGAGAAATGGATTGAAATCTTGCCACTGATACTTACTAGCTCTGTTACTATGAGAAAGTTGTTTAAGCTCGCTAAGCCTCAGTTTCCTTATTTGTAAAGCAGGAATAATGATACCTATTGCTGTACAGTCATGTACAGTTCCTCATGACCCTGAAGACAATAGCATGTCAATACCGTCCGGGGGGTTTTCTTGGCAAATATACTAGAGCGATTTGCCTTTTCTTTCTCCAATGGATTAAAGCAAAGCAAGGTTAAGTAACTTGCCCAGAGTCACACAACTAGTAAATACATGTGAGGTCAAATTTGAACTCAGGTCTTCCTGACTCCAGGCTCTCTGTCCACTAAGTTAACAGTGATATCCATAGCAGAAGGCCTCAGTGATACCTATAACATAGCATAAACCTCATAAAATTTGTTTTGAGAATAAATTAAACAGTGTACACAAAGAACGCAATAAGGTCCAATGTGTCTGCATTCCCAATACCTAGTTTAATATCTTGCTGATTGTAGATACTTAACAAATGCTTATGGAGATGATTTAGAAGTTCTATATAAGTACCAGCTATCATCATCACCATCATCACCATCATCATCACCATCATCATCATCATCATCATCATCATTCTCATCATCACCATCATCATCATCATCATCATCATCATCATCATCACCATCATCATCATCATCATCATCATCATCAT
>JAQQSK010006857.1:0-14238 GCA_028658325.1 Potorous gilbertii
ACAATTATTTAGATCTGAGTTTATTTACATAAAAAATATTTTATGTTTATGTTCATATAATTCCTGTGTCTGTTTTGGCAGGTATATGCTCAGGTATTTAATACTATCTAGGTATTTTAAGTGGTCTAAAACAATATTGAATAATATTGCTGACATGCAGTGTAGTTTATTTTTCGCTTTTGATTAAATCTATTTTAACTTTAACTTTGTCTGAGATCATGAATACTATTCCTGCTTTTTTTACATAATAAATTCTACTCCCACCCTATATTTTATCTTTGTGTGTATCTCTCATTTTTATAATGTTTCCTGAAAGCAACATATTGTTGAATTCAAATTTTTAATCTGCTATCCATTTCCGTTTTATGGTTAAATTTGTCCCAATCACATTCCAAGCTACAATTACTTGTGTATTTTCCTCCTTCTTATTTTTCATCACTATTCATCTCACCCTATTTACCCTATCCCTCCTCATTCTTCTGCTTTACTTCTAACCACTACCTTGTCCTCCTATTCGTTACCTTACCCAGCCCTCTAAAAGTCCCTCCCTTATCCTCTTCCCCCACCCTATCCCTTTGCCCTGTTATTTCTTGCTGTATTTAGCAGACTTTTATACATACATCCATATGTATTTTCCTCTTTAATCCATTCCCAATGAGAGTAAGTTTCCAGCACTACCCACCCTCCCCCCACTAGCTTCTTCTCTATCATTTTTTCCTTTTATGCTTCATTTGTATGAGACTTTTACTCCTTTTTATCTCTCCCTATACAGCTTTATTTTTTTTTAGAATCATCCCATCATATTCAGTTCAGCCCAAGCCTTTCTTTCAAAATACCCAAATTATGATGACAATCATGAGTACTGCTAATATTTTCACATATACTAAGTAAACAATTTGACTTTATGGAATCCTTTATAATTGGCCTTTAATGTTTTTTCTCCAGGATCTTATATGTAGAATTTTCCATTAAGTTCTGGGGTTTTTGTCACAAAAACGTAAAAGTTTTTCAATTCATTAAATATCCACTTTGTTTTTCATTCAGGATTATACTTAATTTTGCTGGGTAAGTTACCCTTGATCATAACCCCAGCTCTTTTGTTCTACTAAATATCGTATTCTAAGATCTACAGTCCTGCAATGTAGTAGCTACTAAATCTTGCGTAATCCTTATTGTAGTTCCATGATATTTACATTATTTTTTTCTTGTACTTCCAATATTTTCTCCTTAACCTGAGAACTTGAAACTTGGCTATGATACTCTTCTATATTTTCCTCCTGGGATCTCTTTAAGGTGGTGATTGGTAGATTTTTTTCTATTTCTGCTTTGCTTTCTTGTTCTAGAATTTCAGGGCAGTTTTCTCTGATTATTTCTTGTAATATTGTATCAAGATTCTTTTTATATCATTAACTTTCAGGTAGTCTTATTCTTGTATATCATCTCTCCTAGATCCTTTCTCTAGATCAGCTGTTTTTTCTAATGAGATGTTTCATTTTCTCTTCTATTTCTTTCATTCTTTTGATTTTGTTTTATGATTTCTTGGTGTCTTAGAACATCATTAGCTTCCCTTAGCCCAATTCTAGTTTTCAAGGAATTTTCTTCCTTAAGTTTTTGATTCTCTATTTCAAGTTGGTTGACTTTCTTTTTATAATTGTCTTGATTTTCTTGGTTTTTTTTTCTAATTTTTCCTCAATCTCTTTTATTTGATTTTTAAAGCCCTTTTTATGTTCTTCCAAGAACTCTTTGTTTGGTGCTCAGGACCATTTGACGTTTCTTATTGAGAAAAGGAGTGGCTCCATTATCTTCCTCTGAATATGAACCCAAATCCTCTCTATCCCCATAGTAGCTATCTATGGTTGGTTTCTTTCCACTTTTCTTACTCATTTTATTTATTTATTTGTTTGTTTGCTTATTGTTTCATTTTGTTTCCAGCAGCTCTTAGTGTGATCAAATTCTAGTCATGAGGTATGGGGAATGATGCCCAAAGTCTCAGGTCCTTCTTACTGTTATTTTCTCAGGTCTGTCTTGAGGCCCACCCTTGAACCCTCCACTCCTTAGTCACAGCTAGGGCCCCCGGCCACACTGTCCAGCAAATGATCTTGCTCCGGTCCATCCCTCCCACGGCTGCAAACTACAGCTCTCCTCTCTGCCCTGGAACTGAAACCAGGGACTCTGCTGCCCTGCAAATTCCCACAGTCAACAGGCTCCCTACCCCTGACTACTATATTCACCAAGTGTATACTAGCTTCTTCTTCTCCTGCAGCCACAGCCCAGGATAAGCCTGATCAGCACAGCTGTGCTTGATGTCAAGACAGTAGAAAGTCCTTCAGTCTTCTGCTACTCAGCTGTCAACCATCCCACATTGTCTGCAAAATGAAAGTTTCTAAGACTGAGGCTGCCTCTCAACCTAGCTGCCCTCAGGGCTTGTTTGTTGATTTTTTTTTTTCTTTTTTTGCAGAGTTGGCCTGGAGGTATTTGCACTTTACTCAGGCTGAACCTCTGCCAAGGAAGGTCAGGTCTTTCCTGGGGGGTCTTCTCAAATTATCTTAAGGAGACAACTGCTTTACCTTGTGTTTATTTCTGCTGCTTATTTGCAGGGCAGAAAGTTTTCTGACCTACTCCATCATCTCCCCAAAATCTTCTCCCTTCCAAGCTCTCTGCTTTGGCTGACATTCTGTATTCTTGGGTCCTTCTCAGCTCTGACATTTTGTTCTCTCCGGTTCCTCTCAGCTCTGAAATTTCATGTTCTAAAGTCCCTTTTAGAAAAAAAGGACATATATATGTACAAAAATATTTACAGTGATTTTTTTTTGTACTGACTAAGACTTGGAAATTAAAGGGTTGCTCATCAAATGGGGTTAACCTGATACTTGGTCTTGTTCATCCTTCCTTTTGAAGAGGACCAAAGATAATCACAGGGTGATATCTTAACTTGTGTATGAATTGGATTTAAGTGAGGCAGAGTCACGCAAAGGTCAGTCTTACTCTCTCTTTCAGTCCTCAAAGTCCAGTAGCAGGACAAAAGTCAGGATGACTGGCAGTGGCCCAGGATGTAGTGAATGACTTCAGCATATTCCATATTTGACCTAGCTCTAAGTGCTTCATGGGATATTGGGCTAAAAGAAAGGATGAAAGAGATGGTATCTGAGAATCCTGGGAAGACTTGTATGAACTGATGCAGAGTGAAGTGAGCAGACCCCAAAGAAAATTTTAACATTAACAACATTATAAACAAAACAATTATGAAGCATTTAAGAACTCTGATCATTGCAATAACCAACCATAGATCCAGAGGATCAATGGCAAAATATGCCATCCAATTCCTGAAAGAGAGGAGAAATATATTTTTGGAAGTGACCAATGTTGGAAATTACTTTGCTAGACTATGCATATTTATTTACAAAGTTTTGTTTTCCCTTTTTTCAATAGGGAGAGAGGAGGGAAGAGAGAAAATAAATGCTTGTTAATTGAAAAAAAAAGACAAATTGATTTTTAAAAATAAAGACCCTTTTAGTTCTTACATCCCCAGTTCTAAGTCCCCTTCCAACTCTTACATTCCCTTGTTCTAAAGTCCCTCTGCAAAGTGACTTCCAATGATTCTTTTCCCAAGTCAATGCACCTGTCCCCTTGGGGATCAAAGTTGGATACTGTCCTGACAAAGTCAGAAAAAAAAAGGTGCCCTCCTTTCAGACTTCAAGGCCTCCCAGTCAAGGCTGATAGGTGACCCATCCCTGAGCTCTTTGGCTACCTAGCTGGGCAACTCCCAGCTGACCTCTATCTTCCCTCAGAGACAGGCACTGTTCAGCTGCACTACAGTCCCCTCACTTCCCCACCCAGTTGTCGGGTGGCAGGGCTGGTGACTTAGGCCCTCTATCCCCTCCTCCCCCTGCCTACATGGGCAGAGAGGTTGGGGGTGACAGTGGGGGGTAGGGAGAGAAGAGAGACTTTCCTTTTTCCGCACGAGCGAGAAAAGAAAATCCCCATTCCTTTGGACTCCTCACAACCTTTGACATAATTAACTGTGACAAATTGATTTCAAGTGCGGTGGCAGGAAGAGGAACGGGAAGGCTACGCGCTGTCCTCTGGGAGTTGTAGTCTGCTGACGGGTGAGTAGCTGATCAGCTTCAGGCAAGGGACTACAAGTCCCAGGCGTCCCCGCGGCCGTCATCGCACAGTCTCCAAGCCCCCTGCCCGGAGGAGGGGGCTACATTGTGTCTATTGTAGCTTTTGGCCGCCTCTTCGGGACGGTGAAATCGGGCTTGAAAAGCATGGCTGATGAGCAAGAAATCATGTGCAAGCTGGAAAGCATCAAAGAGATCAGGTGAGCAACGGGGACATGAGGAGGGGAAACCCCGATCCAGCACTCTCGCCTGCAACCGCCCCCTCCCGCCCCCGCCCCTTCTCCCAGGAGAAAGAAGGTGTGAGCTTGAGGAGTGGGAGGGGAGGATGCCCAGTGATGGCTGAGCTTGCTCACATCTGTCCAGCTGTGGTCCTCCAGAACATCTGGAGAGGCAAGGCTGGTTTCTTAAAGATGCTCTCTTGCCTGGGCCACTTAAATCTCTTCCCTCCCAGAAGAGAGGAAACCTACCCTTATAGACGCCTGCCTTACCGGCCTTAAGAGAGCATGAAAATCCCTGCAAGGCTAGCAAATTGCTCTCATTGACTGGGTGGAGTGAATGGAATCAAGAGACTTGAGTTCACATCTTTCCTTCGCCATTAACTGCCGTCCACCCGCCCATGATCTTGGCTCAGTCATTTTCCTCCTCTGAGTTGCAGTTTCTTCCTCTCCAAGATGCTAGGAGTGGACAAGATGATCTCAAAGACCCCTTCTACCTTCCAACTCTCTCAAACTGAACTTCTGGAGGAGATAACATGCACACAGAGATGAATGCTAGAACCTTCCCTGTCTTGATTAACCCCAACTTATAGCATACAGAGCTCATTTGTACATAGTTGTTTGCATGTTGCTTTCCCTCTAGACTGGGAGATCCTTGAGGGCAGGCGCTGTCTTTTTTGGATCTTTATATTCTAAGGCTTAGCACGGTGCCATGCACGTAGAAGGTGTGCTAACAAAAGCTTTTTGACTGACTCGCCTGAACTTCATATTCTGAAAGCTTTGATGTAGGAGGGGAGACCATGGTGGATGGTGGGAAGAGAGTCCTGAACTTGAAGCCAGACCACCCAGCTTGGAGTCCCTGCTCTGTTACATCCTGACAGTCTGTCTCCCAAGCATTTAATTAGCTTCCACACTGGGCCAGGCCCTGGGGATGAGGATACAAAGAAAACAAAAAACCCAAATGCTTCTCCCCTTCAAAGAGCTTATAGCCTATCTGGGGAAGTCAGAGAGTGCATTGGCAGGACCCCTGACTTTAAAGTACAGGAACCTGAATTCAGATGCTTTTTCTGTTACTACTCATGTGACTTTGGACAAGTCATTACCACACTGAACCTCAATTCCCCATCTATGAAATGAGAGGTTGGATGAGCTGGCCTCTAAGGGTCAGCTTAAGCTTAAGACCTTATGTCTAAAACTGTGACCTTATCTATGTGTATACGTACTATGTATGTATGCATGCATACATGCATATGTATCTATATGTGTATATGTATACATGTATGTATATGTATGTATATATTAATGGGGGAAGCATAGAAAGGGAGGTACTAGCATACCTTGGATGATCATGATAAGTCTCGTGGAAATTGACTCTTGAGTTGACCTTTGAAGGAAACCAGAGATCCTATGAGGCTGAGGTGAGGGAGGGCATTCCAGGCATGGGGAACAACCTGTTCAAAGGCACAGAGATGGGAGATGGAGTGTTTTGCATGAGGCACTTGCATGAGGCACAGCAAGAAGTCCAGTGTGGATGGAGTAGAGAGTACATAAAAGAGAATTGTGGATGATAAGACCAGATAAAATGCTCTGCCTCTCTGGGATTCATTTTCATGAGAGCTCTCTTCCAGACATTCAATGTACTCAACAAACATTTCTTAAGCACCTACTATGTGCAAAGTCTTGTACTCAGCACTGGCAATGCAACTATTAAAAATGACATAATCTCCCCCTTGGAGAATGTAAGCTTCTTGAGAGCAGGAACTATTTTCATTTTTGTCTTTGTATCCCCAGCACCCAACCAAGTGACTAGCATATAGTAGGTGCTTCATTAATGCTTGTTGATTGAAGAAACTTACATTTGACCAGATTCTTTCTGTGTTAGTGAGCCAAAAGGCAAGTATTCTTTATGTTGCTAACCAACCTGGTTAATTACTTTGCTTGAGAAATTTAAACAAACCCCAAAAACATGAAAAACATTTCTGTGATAATTGGTACAGTTGCTAATATATCCCACTTGTAATCAGCTTCTCCTAAAATAATAGAAAACAACCTCTTTCAGCCTCAATTTTATCATCTATAAACACATATTTGTGACTTCCTTAGCGTGGGGAATTCTCTCTGCCACTGGAGATGAAACCCTGGCCAAGACTTCATTGGGAAGTCCTTGGGAATTTCCTGAGGCCTTTAGAGGTCAAGTAACTTGCCCAGGGTCATATAGCTAGTGATGATGATGAGGATGATGATGATGAAGAAGAAGAAGAAAATGATGACATAATAATAAAAATAAGAACTAGAAATAGTATAGCACTTTACAGTTTTCTGAAACAGTTATCACTTCCCCATGGCGACTTTCCTCATTGGAATTTCAGTATATTGTGGGGTTGGCATAAGAAATTAAATGGGAATTTGGGGGGTTTTGCAGAAACCGCAGATGACCCACAAAAGCCCTTTGTCAGACACATCCCAGATGGGATTTCTTCACATATAGGGCCCACTAGATGGCCACTGAAGTCCTTTTCCTGTAACTGTGACTTAACCTCCTAGGGCCTGCCTGAGTGTGGCACTCATATGTCTGAGAAGTTCTTAATAATATGCAAAAGACAGCATGACAAGAGGGGATACATCAAATACATTGCCAACAACATTTCAGAGTGTATCCCGACCCAGATTCAAATGTCATTGAGAAATATTTAACAAAATAAAAATACAACACAACATAGATAATGTTACTATGTGGTTTTCTAAGTCAATATGCTGCCCTCAGGGATCCTTATGTACATTTTAGGAGCCCTCCTTTCTATCTGAGTTTGATACCACTGGTAGTGGATAGCACCTGAGACTGGCAGGGGGAGGGGGGAGTGTTGTGAAGTACTGGATTCAAATCTTTCTTCAGACCTTAAGAGTTATATGACCCTAGCCAAGTCACTTCCCCTTATATCTGTAAGATAAGGAGATTGGACTAAACGGCCTCTAAGGTCCTTTCCAACTCTTGACATAGAATTCTCCAAGCATTTGGAATTTCTGTAGTATTTTCTACTCACAATGTTTCAGCTCTGCAGTCAGATGGGATAAACCAGCTCCATGGAGCTGTAAGGGAAGGGCTGCAACCATGCTTCACTGTCCTTTCCTCCCAGAAGGTTGAAGTGGGGGGTGGGTGGAGTACACTTCCTACAGGGCATCCATTGTGGAAAGGAAGCCTATTCCTAGCTGTTCTGTGGCCTCTAACTCCCTCCACTTTGAACTTGGCCCAGATGTGAGGCTAGTTATAGCTGTGACCTTTAAAAAGTTCAAAAGACATCATTTCTGGGTAATTAATCATATTATTAATAATGCTAGTATATTATTAATAAAAGGGACCAGTGACACTCTCGAATGCCAAAGACCCCTCATGAAACCCACTAAATGTCTATGTGGCCTTGGAAGCGTGGGTGTTCCTTAGGAGGCAATCAACAATTAACTAGTTATGAGAGAGAATGAATATTATAATGAGAGGTGGGCCTATTCTAATGAGGGCCTGGGGACAGGTCATGTACTTCCCAACCACCCCCAGCCCTGAGCAGTCTAATCAAAGAAACCTGAGTAGAATACAAGGGACTTCCCCACCTGGATGGGGTCGGAGCAAGATTGAGGAGCAATATCCTTCACATGCTGGCTTGTTCTAATATGGTTTCAGAAGGAGACAAGTCCTGTGCCTCCCCCATATTAACAATTAGTTATTTAATAATTATTTTCCTCATGACTAGGGGAGGGGAGAGTCTCAGACTCAGTGGGGGGATCTCGGTTTGAATCCCTCCTCCTCTCATAGCCTCAGTTTCTTCCTCTGTAAAATAGTAACTACCTTCATTTTACAGAGGTAGAAAGTAAGGCTAAAATGGAAGAAGGGACTTGGGATTATAGAGCTGGACAGGGCCTTACAGACCATCTAATCTAACCCCCTTATTTTACAGAGAAGAAAACTGAGGCCCAAAGAGGGAAAGGAACATATCCCCCCCTCAACTAAAATGTAAACCCCCTAAGGATGGAGACTGTCCTATTAATGTGGTTCCCACAAAGGACTCCCCTCAACCAGGGGTGGAGAACCTGTGGCTTTGAGGCCACACGTGATCCTCTAGGTCCTAATGTGCAGCCCTTTGAATGCAAACATCACAGAACAAATCCCCTCTAGGTCCTCAAGTGTGACCCTTTCACTGAATCCTGACTTCACAGAACAAATCCCCTTAATAAAAGAATTTGTTCTGTAAAATTTGGACCCAGTCAAAAGGCCACCCTTGAGGACAGAGAAGGCTACATGTGGCCTTGAGACTGTAGGTTCCTCCCTTCCTCCCCCGTGCCTAAACCCAGTGAAAGGAAAAACTTCCCATTGGTCCAAAAGCATCAAGGGAAAGTAGCGAGTTCCCTATCACCAGAAGTCTTTGGCCCAGTTGTTGGGTATGGTGTAGTCTGGGTCTGAGGTCCAGGTTTGATGAGCAGTTAGCCCTCTCAGGATCCTTCCAGCTCTGAGATTCTGTGGTTCTATTCCCTGAATTTTGGAAGCATCGCCATCCCCTGCAATCTACTTTTACCTCTCAGGATTGTGCGTTTGTAGATTGAGAGCTAGAAGAGGCCATAGAATTTCAAACACCTTATTTTACAGAGGGGGAAACTGAGGCCCGTGCAAGTAAAGTTACTTGTACAAGGTCACACAACTTGTAAGAATCGGAGGGGAGCTTTTAATCCAAGACTTCCTGACTTCAGTGCCTGTGCCCTACGTGCTCTCCCATGGTTCAATCTTCATTTTCTTTTCTTTTTGTAGTCAATTACAGGTGAGATACCTCTCTCTACATGTTACCTTTCACTGCTTCCTCTCCCTGTAAATTATTTTGGGTTCCATAAGCAGGAGCAAGGCAAGGGGTGGCGAAGATCAAGGTTGCTCATCCCAGGAGGCACTGGGGCATTCAAGGAAGTCTCAATGGGAGGGAGCCATCCATCTTGATTTCAGTTGTTTGTGGCTTCTGGCACCTTAATTGAATTGCTGGCATTTTGGACAAATTGGGCCCAGCCTCAGCAAACGCTATTATTTATCTTTCCTTGATGTGTGCATTGCCTTATGCTAATCATCATTTTCATCTTCTGTATCCTGCGACTGGGACCTCAAGTGGCCGACTTGGGGGACCAGTGAGCTTTGGCATCTTGGCAAGGGCTGAGCTCTTCAAATCTTTAGTCGGGCAAGTGGAGGATAGTGGAAAGAGCTCCAGTTTGTTCAGGAGGCCTGGGTTTGATTCCAGCTTTGATACTCATAGGGTCCCAGATCTAGAGCTGGAAGGGACCTCTGTCATTTTACAGAGGGTGAAACTGAGGCTGGGGGAAGTGACTTGTCAAAGGTCCCACAGCTGGTAAGTGTTGGAGTTCAGATTCAGACCTAGTTCTTTGAAGCTCTCTCCACTACCCTATGAGGTGTCCTGGCAGGGAGCTTAATGAGTACCTGGAACACTGATTTTACAGATGAAGAAACAAAGCAAGAGAAGGGCAATTCACTCAAGGTCACCCAGTTCTCCTCTCCCTCACTCCCCACTGCCCTGGTAGATTAGAATCTGGGGGCAGGAACCATTCCTTTTTGTCTTTATGTTTCAGGGGTGAGGAACCACCCACCCACATGTGGCCTTCTAGGTCCTCAAGTGCAGCCTTTTGACTGAGTCTAAGTTTTACAGAACAAATCCTTTTATGAAGAGGATCTGTTCTGTGCAGTTGGGATTCAGTCAAAGGACCTCTCTTGAGGACTTAGAGGGGATTTGTTCTCTGAAGTTGAGATTCAGTCAAAGGGCTGCACTTGAGGACCTAGAGGGCCACATGTGGCCTATACCAATAAAATCATAGGTTTGAAACATTTTTAATGGGCTGGGGATAAAAGATTAAAAAACCCAACCCAACAACATATACACATAGAATTTAAATATACAGGACTTAAAGGAAGACCCCAGGCCCAAAAAGAAAGGACTCTAAATGAAACAGAGTCTGATCACAGATTACAAAAGTTTATTGTCTGAGAAGACCTTGCAAGGGAGCAGAGAGGAAGAGAGAGTTCTCAGCTGCTGGCAAGGGGAGTGGAAAAGGGTGAGATATACATGGTTTCTAGAAGCTTTTGAGTAAGGAGTGGGGGTTAAGGGGAAGATATCTGTAGACACAATAAGCCAGGGAGTAGGATGTTTAGAAAGTCCTGAATCTGCAACTGCTGCCCAAGTTTGTTTTTGAGCTGGTCAAGGCTGGTCAGACCATTGTAAGCATCTCCAAATTGGGTTAGAGTACACTCCCAAAGGATCACTGGTACATCAAGCAGCTGTGAGTCTCAGAAGTCCTTCTGATTGATTGGTTGTCCTGCTCTGCTGTGACAAAGGGAAGTTCTAACATATAGTCATTACAGAACTCATGTTCACAGTATGTAGATGTATATAAATGCAGTGATAGGGGAAGGGGTATTAACAAGTTGGGGAAATGAGGGGATCAGTCAACAAGCAGGTATTAAGGCTCTACTATGTGCTAGGCACTGGACTTGGTGCTGGGGATGCAAATGATACTCCCTGCTGGATAGATACTTCTTTCATCTAATTTTGCCCACAGGGGTAAGAGAGAGATGAGATCACAGAACCAGAGAAAAGCTGGAGGAATCAAAAGTAGGAGTAATGGGAGAAGTCATAGAGATGTATATTTCAGTTTCCTGTATGGAAAAACTTTCTAAGGATCACAGCCATCCAGAAGTGAAATGGGCTGCCTTAGGAAGGAAGCTCCATATCACTGGAGCCAGTCAAACAGGGAATAGATATAACTTATTGAGGGATATTGGAAAGGACCTTTTGGCTTGGGTCCTGTTTGGACTAGATATTCCAATTCTGAGTTTCTGTGATCCTGTAATCATGCAGAGGAGGAAGCTAAGATTTGGTGCCTTGGTTTCCTTATCTATAAAGTAATATTTCCCAGGGGGTTATAAGACAAATACCTTGTGATCTTCAAGTATTATAGAAATGTAAGTTATTATTTATGCACAAGAAAGTGACTTGCCCAAGGTCATGCAACTAATAAAGTTACAGAAACATGGTGCGGGGGAAGGAAAGGGAATGAGCATTTATTAAGCACCTACAATGTCCCAGCTATGGGCAGCTAATTGACTCAGTGAATAAAGTGCTGGGCCTGGAGTCAGGAAGACTCATCTTTCTGAGTTCAAATCTGGCCTTAGACACTTATTAGCTGTGTGACCCTGGGCAAGTCACTTCACCCTGTCTGCTTCAGTTTCCTCATCTGTAAAATGAGCTGGAGAAGGAAATGGCAAACCACTCCAGTATCTTTGCCAAGAAAATCCCAAATGCGGTGAGAAAGAGTCAGACAGGACTAAACAAGAACAACATTGTGCTGAGTACCCAGGTACTTTGACCCCAAATCTAGCTCCCTTTATCTCCAATATACCCTCCTGCCCCTGCTTACCTCAGGAAGATCCTTCCAAGACTGGGATTCTTGGTCCAGGATTGTGATTTTAGCCTGTCGCCATGTTCTGATACTGCAGGAACAAGACCATGCAGATGGAGAAGATCAAGGCTCGGCTGAAGGCTGAGTTCGAAGCCCTCGAGTCAGAGGAGCGACACCTGAAGGAGTATAAGCAGGAAATGGATCTCTTGCTACAGGAAAAAATGGCCCACGTAGAGGAACTGCGTCTGATACATGCTGACATCAACGTGGTGTGTGGCGGGCAGGTAGCATAGGACAGACTAGCAGTGGGTTCTAGCATCACCCTGGGCTCCCTTGGGATTACTGGACTTAGGCATTTGGTTCCCTTGCTCCCTGGGCCCAGGGGCTTTGCTTGGCTGGGGTGACTTGACTAGAATGTCCTTCAGGGATATTTAAGAATGGTAATAATGTAGCCAGAGAGTAGTTCATGTGAACTACTGGGCATCTTTGAAAACGTTTTTATTGATACCCTTTATGTTTACATCACCTTCATTTTGGGGGTAGGGGGACAGGTGAGGCAGTTAGGGTTAAGTGACTTGCCCAGGGTCACACAACACAGTATCAAGTATCTGAGGTCAGATTTGAACTCAGGTCCCCCTGACCCCAGGACCAGTGCTCTAGCCACTGCAGCACCACCTTGTTACAAAAAATAAAAAAAGGAGAGGTAAAAAGCAGTTCAGCCAAACTAACTGATGTTATATGTAGTATTCACTACCTATAACCCCCCTTTTGGTCAATTCTTCTCCAGGGTCGAGCTTTTTGGCCATTAAAACTGTCGCATTGTTTGTTCTTTCATTTGTTCTCTGTTTACATTATTGTAGTCTTATAGATTGTTTTTGTGATTTGCTGACTTCTCTCTGCATCAGTTCATGTCTTCCCATGCTTCTTCTGTATTCTTCATATCCATCATTTCTTACAGTACAGTTGTATTCTATGCATTCATTTGCCATGATTTCTTTCTGTCTACTTTATCTCCAACTCTTTGCTACTACAAAGACTGCTGCTATATATATTTTGGTGTATATGGGACCTTTCTTTCTTTCATTGGGCTCCTTGAGATATATGTCTAGCAGTAGACTCTCTGAGTCAAAGGGTATAGACATTGAAACCACTTTATTTGCATAATTCCAGATTCCTTTCCAGAATATTTGGTTCAACTAACAGCATCACCAACAATGCATTAGTGGGTCCATCTTTCCATGACCTCTCTAATATCAACTGTTCCTATCTTTGCCATTTTTGCCAATTTACAAGGTATGGGGTAGAACCTCAGAGTTCTTTTAATTTCCATTTCTCTTATTATGAGAGATTTCTGAGGGTCTTTATCCCACAAGCTCAATCTAAATCCCCAGCTAACTCAACCTTAGGATGGAATTAGATTCAGAAAACTTTGGTTCAAATCTCGGACTTTGCTATTTATTATCTAGATGACATTGAACATATCACTTTCTATCTCTGGGCCTTGGTTTCCTCATTGAAAAATGAGGAGAGTTGGTCTAGAAAACTCCAAAGGTCCCTTCTAGCTCCAAAAGCATATGAGTTTATGAAATTAAGGACTTGTTATTAGGTCTCCCCCTTGTGTCTTCATGTTGTTCATGTGCCCCCATGTCACTACCACAGATTCTACCTTTCCTCCCCCTGCCTATCTCCGCCTTTTGAAACCCATCCTTTCTTCATGGACCGGCTTGGATTTGCCAAGCAACCTTCTCTATTTTGTGGTCACATTTCTTTTTGAGCTGTGGGCCTGGGTATTGTCTCAGCATTTAGTTTGACAGGTGGGAAACCATCTCAGGGGAAGGCTGGAAGTAGTCAGAGAGATGCTGGGAGTGAAAGCCCAGGGTCCTTCTGGTCAGCTGCTCTCCTTTCTTCCATCTCTCCGGGCCAGATGGAGAACACCATCAAACAATCAGAGAATGACCTCAACAAGTTGTTGGAGTCCACACGACGGCTGCATGATGAGTATAAGCCCCTAAAGGAGCATGTGGATGCTCTCCGTATGACCCTGGGCCTACAGAGGCTTCCTGACCTGTGTGAAGAGGAGGAAAAGCTGTCCCTGGAGTAAGTCCCCCCAACCTAGCCCCTGACACAGACCTTGGGAGGAGCAATGCAGAAGTTCGAGCACATTTAGGGTTAGGGCCTCATAGGGCCTCATCTTTCTGAGGCCATGGCTATGGCCCCATCAGGAAGGCCAGTCATACCCAGAACCCTTCCAGAGGGTGTATTCCCAGGGCATTGGTGAGTGGGGGGCCCCACCATCATACTGACCCTTTTCTGCGGTCAGGACTGGGAGAAGTGGCAATGGCTGAAGTCCTGGTTGCTGCCCAACCTGGTGATTAGGATAAAGATTAAGGTGGTTTCTCTTGACCCTGGAAAATGGTTATAGTTAGCTAGCTTCTGAGTTTCAAGAAAGCTGCGTCCTTGAGCAGAAG